>ML322040.1:0-33646 GCA_005239505.1 Nicotiana paniculata | reverse complement strand
ACATTTTGTGGAAGTAAAAGCAACCAGGTTACCTCTGTCACACAGTTGTAATACACTGATCAGGCTATATTTCAAGCCATCTATTAGGTATACATGTTCAATGGATCGTGTGTCATCCTTACCTACCTTACCAACGCCAATGATTTCACCTTTCTTTCCGTTTCCAAAGGAGACATTTCCTCCCTTGAGACTTTCAAGTGAAAGGAACTGTTCCATGTTCCTAGTCATATGCTTTGAGCAGCCACTATCCAAATACCAAATTTGGTTGCCTCCTCTCACTTGAACCTACAAAAAGAATCAGGGGTTAGTCTTAAGAACCCAAACTAGTTTGGGTCCTTTTCTATGAGAGAATGGATGAATCAATTTTTTCCTGGCCCAATTTGGTAGCCAGTTTTTCCTTTTTACAAAGCTCTCATTTCTTCGACTGGCCTGCTCTTTTGCAGTACACTCATATTTGCAGTGCGCAGTCTTACCACAATGGGTGCAGATTTTATTCTCAGGAAGAGTGAGATACTTGTTTTTTGGATCCCACTTGGGCAATTGACTTCCAAAGCCAATCCCTCTCATGTTGCTACTATGATTCTCTTGAAGCCATATCAGGGCATCAGAGTATTTATTCCATTTACAAGTTCGATCTAGATTCATGTTTGACTTTGCCAAGTTCTTCACTAAGAGTTCTTATCTGTCCATCCTTGGCATACATCTTATATTTTAGTTTTCCCATGTTTTCTTCTAACATGATATGATAATAATCAACAACCTTTTTACTGGATCCTAGCTTTAGCTTTAAGTTTTCAGATTTTAGTTCTAGAATCTCAGTTTCAAGTGGATGAACTTGGTTCAACAAGTCAGTGTTTTTCTTTTCAGATTCACTGACTCTGGTTTCCAGGTTCATGCACTTTGCTTTTAGCATTTCACATTATTTAGATAGTTGATCCTTCTCTTTTTTCTATTCTACTTCCCACTGAGGATAATTTTTTATGAGATGGTCAGTCTTACCACATTTATAGCATCCCTCGTTGGTTGGCCTTTCTGGAGCTTTTGCTTTGTTGTAGTTTCCTCCTCTAGAGATGCCCTTCTTCCTCATGAGAAAGTTTCTGAATTATTTGGTGATCATGGCCATCTCATCATCTTCCAGATCTACTCCCTCAGTGATTCTTAGTGCTAGACTCCTCTCCTTCTTTGGACCATTCATCTTCATTGTCTGCCTTCTCAGTTCATAGGCAGTGAGGTTTCCAATCAACTCATCCAATCTCAGGGTTGCCATATTTTTATATTCCTGGATAGCAGTGATATTGCTTTCCCAAGAAATAGGCAAGACCCTTGTTAGGATCTTCTCAACCTTGTCCTCTTCAAGAATGACTCTTCCAAGAGACTTCAGTTCATTAGTCAAGGTTGTGAACCTTGTGTACATCTCTTGGATAGTCTCTCCTTCTTTCATAGTGAAGTTTTCATACTGAGAGTATAGTAGAGTACCTCTTGACCTTTTTACCTGAGGTGTTCCTTCATGGGCTACTTGCAAGGTATCCCAAATCTCTTTGGCAGTGGTGCATCTTTGGATTCTGCTGTACTCGTCTGGACCTAGTCCACACACTAGCCATTTTTTGGCCTTTGCATTCTTCTCCCATTTCTTCAAATCCTCAGCAGTGCAATCAGCTCTAGTCTTTGGTATATCTATAACTTCAGCAGTCTTCATCATGGTAGCTAGAGAACCATCAGTGACTATGTCCTAGATTTCATAGTCTTCTCCAATTAGGTGAACCTTCATCCTGTTTTTCCACCAAGAGTAATACTGTCCATTGAAGAGTGGTGGCCTTGCAGTTGATTGACCTTCCCAATTTCCAGGTCGTGCACTCATCTTGATCTTCTCCAAGGTTTTAGCCTTTCAAGGATAACCTTCTCTGATACGAATTTATGTTTTAGACGTCAATACCACACAAGAAGATATGTTACTTTGTGCGGTACCCAATTTTCGAGTGTTGTCTCAATAGAAGAACCTGGTTCTTCTTGATGTACTTACTTCTACTGTTGCGGAATATTAAAAACAATAAAGTAAAAACACAGAGATTTTTTACGTGGAAAACACATGGCTCAAAAGGTGAAAAAACCACGACCTACTCCTCAGTAGGATTTGCTCAAACTCTTCACTAAAAACTCTGAGCCAAACGGACTTACAAAATAAACTCGTTTGTAATCCTAGGACTAACTTTAATCCCTTTGTAGTAACTAGCCCCTAGCTAATTTCTACAAGCCTCAAGTTAACTCTAACTTGAATAATGCGTACCTATTACAATTGCTTCTATGAAAGCTGAAAAGATACAATATTAAACCTCCTACTACAACCAACTAAACTCAATAATTAATTAGATGGAACTGGTTCTTCTAGTTGAACTGTAGCCTTTTAATCGCACAATGATTCAGCTAGCAAATTAACTCTGGGAACTTTGCTTTCAGACTTTGATTCAATTCAGCTTTTGTGTGTGTAGAATTCTAGCAGAAATACATCAAGTATTTATAGAATCAGTCATTTAAGCTTGTCGTCCAATTCTAGTCCAACTCTAGTCCAACTCTACCTGGGTGAACAAATTCGTACCAAACTCAACTTCCTTTCTTTTGTTACTTTCCTTGTTGAATTCGACTTCAATCTTCTCATCAGTTTGCAACCTTTTCGCATTAGGAGACAATCTCTTGGTTCATTGATATTTCATATTCACAAATATCTCCTATGCATATACGGTTCATGTGCATCTATTCAGTTCAATATGTGTGCTCTGATGGACCTGGTTCAACTGGTCAGCCATTTGTCAATCTTCAAAACTATGCAGTGACATGGGTCAACACAAAGTCTGCTAAAACATGCAATTTATTATAGTTCTAGGCTGATATATGATATCATATTCACTGAGTTCAATTTCCCTTTTAGACAACCTACCGGTTAGTTCTTGTTTATGCAATATATTAGAGGAGAAGTAGTTATTACAGAGATAGGATGACATTGAAAATAAGGTCTCAATTTTCTCGATGTCATAATTAATGGAAAAACATATTTTTCTAAGTGAGGAGATCGTGTTCATCATCCAACAAAGTTTTGCTAACATAATAATTGGAGATTGTTTACCTCTATCTTTTCGTACCAACACTGCGCTTACTGTCACTTCTGATACGACGAGATAAATGAGTAGTCTTTCTCCGTCTTTCGGTTTGGCTAGTAAGGGCGGATTTGACAAATATGATTTTAGATCTTTGATGGCTTGTTGGAATCCGCAGTCCACTCAAATTGGTTTTGCTTTTTCAATACTGAAAAGAATTTAAAACTTTTTTCTGAAGACTTTGAAATAAATCTCCCCAAGGCTGCTATCCTTCATATTAACCCATGCACCTCTTTTTCGCTTGTGAGTACATCCGGTATCTTTTCAATAGCTTTGATATATGCAGGATTCACTTTAATGCCCCTGTTAGAAATAAGAAAACCTAAACACTTACCTGAAGTCACGCCAAAAGCACACTTTTCTGGATTTAGCTTCATATTGTATTTGCAGAGAGTTTCAAAAGTGCTTGATAGGTGTTGAAAATGATCCCCTGCTTGTGTTGACTTGATTAACATATCATCAATATAGACTTCCATAGTTTTTCCCAGATGTTCTTGGAACATTTTAGTCACCAATCTTTGGTACGTAGCTCCAGCATTTTTTAGACCAAATGGCATGACCAGTTTAGCTAACCAGTTTGGGTACATTACCTCTCGTATAGATCCAATTTTTTAAAAGCTTTTGTACCTCATCCTGGATCACTTGATTTTTGAAGGATCCTTGCTTCCTTTTCTTCTGCTTGACTGGTGGGTATGATGGATCCTCATTCAGTTTGTGAGTCATCACTTTCGGTGGTATAACTGTCATATCTGAATGCGACCAAGCAAATTAATCTATGTTAGCTTTTAAAAATTCAAATAATTTACCTTTCATTTATGGGCTCAGATTTGCTCCAATGTAAACTTTTCTGTCTGACCAATGTTTAAATAACATTATAGCTTCGAGTTCTTCAATTGTTGTTATTGATGTTTTCATTCTCTTCAGGTTCTTGAATAACATCAGGTCTTGAATCTACATATGTTTGTCCTGAAATGCCTTCAGTTGAGGTTTGTATTATTATATCCTCAACTGAATTCTGTAGTTGCTATTTCTCATCTGCAACATCGTTTGCTGCGCTTGAAACCATCACATAATTGATACTTTTATAGGCTTGCTGATTTCCACGAATTTGTCAAATCCCCCGTTGTGAAGGAAATTTAATAACTTGATGCAATGTAGACGGTGCAACGTTCATATCATGAATCCATAGACTTCCTAGGATCATATTATAAGCCATATCAGTGTCTATCACCTAGAACTTTATATCCTTGATAACTCCCTCTGAAAATGTGGTAAGCATTATTTCCCCTTTTGTGATAACACTTGAATTATCAAATCCATATAAAGGTCGTGCCTTTGGTACCACCTTGTCGCTAGCTTGCATTTCATTCACCACCCTTAGCAGAATGATATTTACAGAGTTTCTTGGATCGATCAAAACTCGTTTAACGTTAGTATCATGTACAACTAAAGATATTACTAGCGCATCGTTGTGAGGAATTAACAAGCCATCCGCATATGCATCACCAAATGGTATACTGTCTTCATCCAAAACTTGGCGAATTAGATTTCCATGAGTGACCGTGACTTTCGATGTCTTTTTTGCAACTGTGTATGTCACACCATTGACCTCATCTCCCCCACTTATCATATAGATTGTTCTCTTTGGAGACAGAGGTTTCGGAGGCTCTTGTCTATTCTTCATATATGATTGCCTACCTTTCTCACTGAACAAGTCAGTTAAATAACTCTGCTTCAACAAATGATCCACTTCACCTTGTAATAATCTACAATAAGTTGTTCTATGGCCATGATCGCTATGAAATTCGCATCAGAAATCTGGATTTCTTTTGCTTGGGTTTGATCTCATTTCTTTAGGCTACCACACCTTATCTCTCATACTTCTTAAAACATCTACTAACTCGGAGGTACTAACATTAAAAGTGTAATCTCTGATCCCTGCTTGTGTATTGGAATCACTACCTCGCGCATCCCGTTCTTTTCTGAATCTGGATGATGAAGCCACATCTTTTTGCCTTGATCTGGACTTATATCGTATGGTTTCCTGTTTAGACCGTAAATCTTGCCCTGCAGGTCCCATGTAAGGTTCGTACCTATTTTTCTCGGACATTTTTTCAGATTCTGAACGTCTCGATCCTGCTCTTTCATCTACCCTTGGCTGTGAAACCGTATCTTCTTCTATCCGCAGCTTCTTGATGTACTTGTTGTACACATCATTCCAGGTTGTTGAAGGAAACTCTCGCAAACTTTCCTTCAGTCTCCTCGTAGCTTCTGAACTTTTTTCATTTAAATTGCTCGCGAATTCCATAGCTGCCCAATTGTCAATTACTCGTGGTAGCATCATCCTATCCCGTAGGAATCTATCCACAAATTTCTTGAGTAATTTTGTATCTCCTTGTTTTACCTTAAAGAATGTCTTCTATCCTTTTTTCAACCTTCTGAGCTCCCGAATGTATTTTTATGAATGAATGTGCAAGCTCAGCAAAAGAATCAATAGAGTTTTCAGGTAAAAGATAATACCATATTAATGCCCCTTTTATGAGTGTTTCTCCAAATTTCTTAACAAAAACTGATTCGATTTCCTCTTTGGTTAAACATTGTCCTTCACGCCAGTTGTAAATGCAGTTACATGATCTCGAGGGTAGGTTATTGCATCATACTTTGGAATATCAAGCATTTTAAACTTTTTAGGAATTGGCAGAGGAGTCGCACTTTGCTTCCAAGGCTGCTGTGAATATTTATCAATACCCACTCCTTTTATCACGGGAGCTACGCCAGGTATTTGCTCTATGCGATCGGTCTGCTCTTTCAACTGTTTCTGCAAAGTTAGTACCAAACTTTGTAAATCTGAGTTATTAGGTATACTTGACCTCTCATCCTGAGATTCATTGGGAACTCCTCCACTACCAGAATTATCGAGCCCCGAGCGTGGGTTTTCTAAAGTCGCCGTATTGACTGATGGAGGAGTTTGTGGCGCGTTAGGAAACCCCCCTAACAAAGGCTTGAGGAGCACTACTCACATGTTCTGCAATCAATTGTTTTAAAATGTCTTGTTCAACGGTTTGTTCATCCCCTTGTTGATCATTGGCGTGTGATGCATATCTCTCGGGCGATCTTTCATGGACTGACGAGGGGATTCTGTTGGAGAGTGGTGTGGTGATGTTCCCTCTTTTGGGTTCGGTTGGTTATTGTCGTTACCAACTGACATAGTTTGGTTGTAAGAAAGAAGAATTTGGAAAGTGAAAAGATTATCAGATTTCTGGTAACGAAACCAATTTGTTTAACCAAAAAATAGGACTTTCAGTCAAGCCTATATTTAGAAGAAATCGGGTTACTAATAACCAAGTTTTATTTTACTTCCTCAACAACCCGTTTGAAAAAATAATAAGAGTAATAGTGTAAATTGACAAAAAAAGATTAGGAATGAAGAGACAGTCAATCCCTAAAATTAAGTAGAAAGTTTTGGTAAAACAAGAAATTGTAAAGTATATTTTAGTAGTACTTGGAACTTGTCCTTACAAGTGAAATTCTCTATCCTTATAAAGGAGTGTCCAATCATAACGTTTTTCCCTATTTAAGACGAATTTATTATGAGCATTAATTGAATTGATTGCTCATTATTATTAATAACCATAACTGACACATTCGTAGCTATAAATGCCTTACAACGATTCTGATTCCTTTTCCTTATTTATTTCTGGTTCATGTATCTTTCCTCCTTTTTGACCTTGATTCATTCCGTTTGTGCCTCTTCTTTGACAACTATTTAGGCTCGATCTTCTGTTCTGTACTATCTCGTAGGTATTTTCTCCGTACCTTCCTTGTATTCTTAATTTCACTAATTGAGCATGCCAATTGTCACTATTCCATTGTACCATGTGTCATGCTTTGTCAGCTCAGTAACATTCCATGTGTGACATCTTTTTTGCACCAATACATTTCCCAACTTGGTTAGATAAGTTTTGTAAATCCATTACTAGGGGTGTACATGGACCGAGTTGATTCAATTTTTATTAAAGCCAAAGCAAACCATTATATCGGTTTGGATTGATTCGATTTGTTAGATTTTTCGGGGTTTTCGGGGTTTTTTCTACATGAATAACATGTCAAACTTACTTTATTAAATTTTTTTATAAGTAAATATATGTTTAATAAAAATTTCAAAAATTGACAAACATATAATCTATTAAAATATTCTTATGAGAGAATTTTCTTAGCAACACATGATAGTTATTTTTTTTAATTGTCTGACAATAAATTACCATTGATGTACACTTTCAAAGTTAACCGAATTTAATATCTAGCATAAAAATCAATATAAGACCTAATAATGATATGTTCTATTTAATTTTTAATTATCGAAACACCACTTCAAATTCGAAAAAGATATAAGAATATAATAAATATGAAAAAACAAAGAGATTGACGCATTTCAATAACATTTGATAAGAAAGTGATCATACAACATATTGTTTAAAGTTAATAAAAATAGGGCACTTCATATTCTATTAAAATTACATCCCATACGAGAATCCCAAATATTTCTAGATATTTTTAAAGATAATTCTATATAAAATATTAAAAGTGTATATAAAAGTTACATATTTATATGTCAGTTTGGTTCGGATTTTTTTACTCAATACCAAATCAAACCAAACCAAACATCATCGAATTTTTTAATGTGTTTGATTTGACTTTTCAGTTTGATGCGGTTTTCCGATTCGGTTTGTACACCTCTATACAGTACCAACGGAGATGATCATGAATAATTACATGTAACGAGTACATGATGCTTGATACTATTGTCCAGAAAAAAATATAGTAATACTGCTGTGTCTCTAACTTAAATACATGTTGATTGCTATTCGAAAGAATTCAATTGAATATAGACTGCTGCCTGATGCTTGATGCCTTAAACTTTTGAGATTAGCTTGTTAATCAAAGTTGGCATGAAATAGATTTCGGCATTCGATAATTGTCTGCCTATTAATGGATCAAACGTCCTTATTTGTTTTAAAAACTAGAATTAGTGGAAATCTCTTCACTGATGACCAAAGAGAAAGAAGAAAAGATGATTCGACCCCGTTTGACCAAATTTTTTAATTTTTTTTTTCAAAAATGTGTTTGTTCATAAAATTTACAAGTTTTTGAAAAAAATTTGTAAATGAATTTTTCAAAAGTTTCCAAAAAAAATTTCCCCACTCATAAAAATACAATATTTTTTCAAGAGAAATGCATATTCAAACATAATTTCAGATTCCAAATACGATTTTTCAACGTAACTCCAAATACTATTTTTTTTTCAAAAATTACAATTATGTCCAAACACATACGAAAAAGTATCAATATTGGGAAAGAAAAATATTCATATGGCAGAATTTTCTGCAGATAACGATAGACGTGTCAAAATTATATAACGTAAAATCGGTTCTCATTAAATACTCGAATGGTAGAATGACACGTGAAACCGGAGACAAACTGAAGTCGAAGCGAATGGAAACCAAGACCGAGGACAACAACTTCCGTTGGCACCGGGTAGGCCTCGAATGGAACATTGTTAACGAGGGCAAACGTATATTTGCCACCAGATGACATTCAATGAAGAATATTCCTTAGTATTAAATACACAATCTGTTACAGAGAATTTTGGCATTCATAGCATGCCGTTATATATTCATCAATGACGCCCATTATTGTCATTTAAGAGAGGTTTGATCAAAAGTTCTAGGTATAACTATAAATAGTGACTTCAACAGCTATTGTAAGACACGAAATTTTTGACAAACTTATATTAAACATTATTCCAAGCAAAATAACACTTTACTTTCTCTATCACTATTCTTATTGCTTCTTTCGGAAGCCTTGCTTCCGGAACCAAGCCGTGTGTTATCTTATCTCGATTTTAACGCTAAATTTTGTATTTTATTTAATTTATTTATCATTTTTGGTTCAAATCGATTCGTTTGTATAAACCACGCTATAAATTTAACTGTTTTATTTTACGGATAAACAAAAATACACTGTGAAATGACTCCAAATTTTATTTTCCAGAAATAATGGAGTACTAATTTTCTTCTTCTCAGAAAAAAAAAAAAGAAAATCGATCCTTCGAAAGCATGAGCAACCTTTACGCACAAGATAGATATAGTACACAAGGAAAAGAAGTGTCAAATTAAATTCCATAATGATAAATACAAAAATTATAAAAAGGAAATATATGCGTGACGGTGCTAATCTGAGAAAGCTGGTAAAAAAGCAACAAACTAACTTTGAACATACCACCCAACCCACCACCTAGGACTTCCATTTTTCCCCCTTCCGACTCCAGAATTTTCTTCTCTTAGCTCTCCAAACCCTTAATTTCACCTCTAAATTCTTCATACATACGCATATATGCCTTTATACGGCTGTTGAAAAAAATGGCGATAATCGGAGATGCACTCCGGCAAGCGTTCATGCCGAAACACGAATACGAGTGTCTTCGCGAGGAAGACAAGGCATGGAATCGTCTCCAGAGGCCACTAGCGATCTGCACTTTAACCCTAATATCACTTGCTATTATCGTATGCACTGTTATCAGCTTGAAAATGGTGTTTCCTGTCGATCCTGCTCGCCGCCCGTTCTGCGGTGACTACCGTATTCAGCCGCTTTCTATTAATTTCACTAACATAGCTTCTACTGGTACCGGCGGCGGTGCTAGTGGTAGTACTGGTGATTCGGATGGTTTACCTGGTGCTTTTTACCTAACCAATCAGGAGACTGTGGATTACTATTGGATGGTTGTGTTCATTCCTTCCACCTTCATTTTCGCTGTCTCCGCAGTGTATCTAATTGCAGGTGAGGAGATATGAGAAAAAATTATGTTTGAAAATGTTTTTAGTGTATATTTAGATTAGCACAGAGTAGTTATTATGTGTTCATCGTTTTAGGGCGCATAAGAAGTAAACCTAATTTTGGTTTTGTTATGGAATTCGAAGAGTAGAATGTGTATTTCATTTTCGCAGCCTCTTCGACATATCTAATTGCTAATTATATGGTAAATGTGATCGTGTATATCGTCAGACTTAAACCCCAGACTGAAACCGAGGGTTCGGAAAAAAATTTTCCCTATAGGCGAAGTAAATTAACCTAAGGTTAAGTAAGATAAATCCGAGTTTGATCTGGATTAGTATCAATGAGAGGTGAAATGACCAAACCTTATTCTGAATTTTGTTATTGAATTCGAAGAGTAGAATGTCTGTTTCATTTCGTTGCCTCTTTGGTGTATCTAATTGCAAATTATATGGTAAATGTGATCGTGTACATTACCTATTCAGCGTCGATAAGAGGTAAAGTGAGCAAACCTTATTTGACTTTTGTTATTGCATTTGAAGAGTAGTCCATGTATTTTCGCAGGCTTGGTAGTGTAACTAGTTGCTCTGAAGAATATATGGTAAATCTTGTCGTGTATACTTGTATTGCAGCACAAGCTTTATATTTATATTCTTTTAGGTTGAATCACACTAAGTTTTGCTCGAATCTAGTTTTGATATTGTTGTTGCCTTCAAAGAGTAGAATGTGTATTTTAGTGCTGCTGCTATGGCATCTATGCAGCAGATAAGATAGTCAGAGATTTTATTGTCTCTTATATCTGAGTTAGGCCTTGAATTAGTGATTTTCGGCTTTTAGTTGCTCATTTGTGGAGTTTTAACTGACATTAGGACTTAGGCAGTCATCTTGATGATGGTTCCCCTAGATATTGTATGCGCAGTAGAAAATTAAAAGGATTAGAAAGGACTTCAAATAATTTGAAGGTTCAAGATGTCTAGGAATAATTTAGAAAGATATCTCTGGTTGCAGTTAGCTGCAACAAATATGTGACATGGAAAAACAATGATTAGAAGCTATGAATGGGGATGTACTAGGAGACTCTCTTCTAAAGTCTGCTGTTTTGGAATTGCAATGTCCCTGAAAATCTAACTGAACCTAGGCTCTTTGAAAGGCTTTATGAACTTAGAGATGAAAAGGCGAAAATTTAAATTCTTGAAAGGATGTACAACCAATCTTCCCGGATGGACATACCTTTTTGGAATACTGCCTTTTTCATTTCCCTGTAGTTTCTTAGCATCCAATTGTAACTGAAATTGGGGTTGTAAATCGCATGATTGTGCATCTGAGCTCAAAAGTGTGGCTCCTGCCAGTTTTAATTGTTTAATTTTTTTGATGGGTAAAAAGTGAACTTGTTAATGCTAAAAAGTGGGTTGGCAGTTTTAGTTGTTTAATTGTATAAAGACTACTATTATAACTGATTTTTTTTTTCTTAAAAAAAGAGAGGAAGAAGATTACAGCTGTCACTGTTTTGCTTAATGATATTGCTTCAAAATTTGCAGGTATTATGGTTGCTTACACTGCTCCGATGAGACATGGATGCTTGAAGGTTGTTGAGAACAACTATTGTGCTTCTAGAAGGGGTATGCTTCTTGAATTATACGTTTTCCTATGACTCATGTTACCTCCAATAAGGGTAGTACTTCAGTTGTAACTACTGCGAGGGAAGTAAAAGGCATTTGCTTTTCCTTCTCCTTCCAGAAAATGGCTGATGTTGTAGAGTTCCATTCCCTCCTCTTTTACCTCGCTTTCCCTTCTAAGCCAGAGCTATGCACCAACCCTATTATATTTCCCCCCCTGCAACCCTTCCTCTTTTCACTACCTAAGCTGTTAAGCATAGTGCTAGTTGAGTAAATACTAGAATTTGTACTTGCTTCTAGGATGCTTCCAAATAAATGCTGCTCTTATAAATAGAACTATTTTGGATGTCAGCTATTTTTGGTGGAGAACCCAGCAAATTTGTTTATGACTCATGCATTTTAAGTTTGAAGTTCTATGTATTTATATATGTGGGTGATATCATGTTTCCCTTCAGGGATAAGACGTTTTTAGTTATTATTGTGTGTAAAAAGAACTATCTTGTTGAGATCCGTGCTTCTAATTTTGTGGTAGAACAATACTCAAGAGGTTAAGTGCCAAAACTTCATATGGAAAATCTAACTGAGCTGCGTCCTCATGCCTACAGATATTGGGTCGTTTCAATGATGTATTTTTGCATCGATTTACAAAAAGATTCAATTGCTTTTTTGTCTGTCTGTTTTGTCTACTTTGTTGTCTGTGTGTTTGGTGTGCATGTCCGTGCTCTGGCTGGTCTTAGGAAAGAACAAAAGAAGATCCTGGATCCAAGAGATTGAGAGGTGAGACACTGATGCCTTTTCAGCAGTTTCTTCCTTAATGGAGTGAGGTTTCCTAAGTTTATGATACCAAATAAGGAGCTGTCTGCACAGTATTACAAGTCAAAGCTGGTAGCCCACTGTTATTGCAAGTTCGTAACAGGTTAAAAATCAGAAGTTACAGAAGCGACATGCTCTCAAAGATGCCATAGTGGAGAGAAGTTGGCCATACTTCCCTAATGAATTTGTAAGTCTGTAGTTTCTTAAGTGGCTGAGAAGTTGCCATCATCGAGTAGGCTAAATTCAGGAATAAATGACAATTGGAAAGTTTTGATGCGCTAGAGCATGTGAATAATAATTTATAGCTGGTCTTCCTTTTTAAGAGGCATGTAGCATATTAACATGTGTTTGGGTACTACTTGGATTTGTATCTGTGGTAAGAGCAGCAAACATGCGGGTCGGGTCGAAAACGAGTCATGAAAAAACGGATAAATTATCCGACCCGATCCATATTTAATACGGATGAAAAACGGGTTAACCGGCGGATAATGTGGGTAACCATATTATCCTTGCCTTCTTGCATATGATTATTTTTGGGAGATTCTTAGTGGGCGTTTGGACATAAGAATTGTAAAATTCGAAAAAATGGTGAAAATATTTTTTAAGTGAAAATGATATTTGAAATTTAGAGTTGTGTTTGGACATAAATTTCAGTTTGGGTTGTTTTTGAAGTTTTGTGAGTGATTTGAGTGAAAATTTTGAAAAACAGCTTTTTGCAGTTTTTCAAATTTTCGAAAATTTCCAAAATGCAGCTTCAAGTGAAAATTAGAAATTTTATGAACTAACGCTAATTTCGAAAAAAAGTGAAATTTTTTTAGAAAAATCTTCCATCAAATTTTATGTCCAAACGGGCATCAGTCTCTTTAACTTGAGGAACCCTCAATTTGAGGCTTTACAAATGTAAAACTTAGATCCATTGGTTATCCCTTGGTTACCTATTGGTTATCCATTTTTCTAAATGGATAATATGATTCTTATTCATATTTGACCCGTTTTTAAAAAGTTCATTATCCAACCCATTTTTTAGTGGATAATATGTGTGGTTAACTGTTTTCTTTTAACCATTTTGCCACCCCTGATCTGTGGGACCAAATGTGGTCCAGTTGTTTATTCATATATTATTTTGGTTTTTGAATTTTGTTTTTGTTTTTTATCCAATTGGATAAAAATAAACTAAGTTTTATCAAGGCAGGTGGCGGACTAAAACCATAGCTTGAAAAAATTATTGCTGGGGCGAAGTTGGCGTATCATCTGTTGAGCTAACATTGACTCAATTGAGTCAAAAACAGAAACTCACTTGTAGTGTGTGATTGGAAGAAAGTACATGCTTCAGGTGCTTCATACACCTATGAGTGTTCTAGTCCTCAAACCCAGTAAACTTGTTATATTAAACGTAACTCACCTCATTACAATTTTGCCTTATATCAAGTCCTTTCAGTAAAAAAAATTTCATGAGTTACAGAGACTCCTTTTCAATGAGTTTGGTAACCAGGGTGCTTCTGAGTTGTCTTGAATACCTGGCAATCTTTTTCGCAAAGCCATGGTTACAGTTTGTCTGTTTGCTTTGTTTCCAGTTCAAAATGCAAAGACTAATGGTGGTATGGTACTGAATATTTCATTTCACTTTGTTTAAAGTAGCCATCACACTACGAACGAATGATGATGAATAAAGGTTTGTATGTTCTGTGTGTTACACTTTGTTAAATGTTCTTTTCTTTTTCTTTTGATAGGTCATTGTGTGATGTTCTACGCTTTTGGGTTGAAGTAATTTGCTTAAGATTGATTGAATAAGATTGTAATGGCTCACGAACTTTGGCCATGGAAGTATTTAGGTGTTAACCAGAGCAATGTAGATCTAGATCGTTTCTAAACCATGCTAAAAATTGAAAACGTGTTCTTTCCATGTACCGGAACTTATAAGCTGCTCTTTTTTCATGTCTTCATGGAAGTCTAGTTAGCTCTTGATGTTCTTTTTTTCTTTTGTAGAAAGTAATTAATATGAGTAAAGAGGTGACCTCTTTTTTTGTGTGTGTGAATTTGGAGTAACTGATGAATCATAAATCTTCTCTTCAAGTATAAAAATAATAGGATATTTGAATAACATCTATCTAACAAAAACCACTATCTCTATTAGAAATTTGTCTTAGGTAAGCTGGCTTTGTCTTTTTCTTTCTTACTATTGTGAAAGGAACCAGATGAGAGAAATGTCTTTGGTGGTGGAAATTACAGATGAATATGGATAGCTTTGAGAAATTAAAAGAATTAAATTGAAACAATATATAACCTTGTTTTAGTCCAAGTATGACGTTAATAACTTAATACACCAATGTATATCACATGTGGTACTCACTATAAGCTTTTCAAAAGCATATTAGGTCATGTAAGAAGGAATCCATAACTTTAACCTGTTAGGACTATCTTTATTGAATAAATGTTCTTACACCCTATAGGTATAGCTAAAAATGAGGCGAGCTAAGGCAAGCCTTGGAGGTTAGAACTAGGCTACTTATAAAAGCGGTGAGCTCTTAGCCAAGAGTCAAGGTCGAACCGCACCAGATTAAGTTTTTGTGGAATTGGAGCTTGAGTTTAGCTCAGCTTGTTCGTTTTGGGATCGAGCTCATTCGTGAAGATAGTTGACTTCGAGATTGGTCTTGAACTCATTTGTGTCCTTTTTTTTTTGTTTGCTCTTTTACAACGGCACTTTCATAATGAAAACAATGATTTGCTTACTGAATCACCTAGGGTTGGGGAATTGGAAACTATTGTCGGGAGTAACTTACATGTTATATCTATGCAAGAAATTGTTGGGGTGGTAGGTGTTTGGTATTAAACTCTAAACAAGTTGATCTGAGTTTTCCATGGTGTAGCTCGTTATATAATTGAGCTACATGACAGTGCTAAGTTCGACAGTTTAGAACTAAAGGAGTTGAGCTCGAGTATTTAAGTTGGGAGGAAGGTGGACAGACCCATACTCCCCAGAGGTGCACTGTGGGCCAACGATATATGTATATATATATATATATATATATATATATATATATATATATACGCACACAATTCGAGTTGAGCTTTGGTCATGAACTTGGTCCATTTACAGCTCTCGCTTTTTTGGTGTTCTATGAACTTGCTAACTGTATTAATAAAGGAGTAATATGTTTGCAAGCCTGAGATGTCAACTCCAGAAGGAATCCATTTCTTTAATGCATTCTGAAGGTAAAACCCACTTGAACATTATTAGTGGACATGATCAGGTCCACAAAAGTAGGATTCTAGGGTTGCAATAAGTTTATTTAAGGAGAATTTTGGAAGACAATTAATATGCGTGATAGGAGGTTTTGAATAACTTATGCTGGGATGATTTGATACATTTGCTAGATCTCTGGGTTTTTTCTGTCTCGCCCCTTACCATATTGCCCTGGGGGAAGGGTGCTCTTGTTTCCCTGCTAATTTGCACGTGTGATGATTGGAAGCAATGGAATGATTCATATCATCTCCTATTAATGTGTGTCTAGCAACTCACCATTGTATTTAACAGGTGGAGTGCGTTGTCTATCAATTCTCAATGTTGCTTTTGCTATTGTATTTGGTCTGCTCGCGCTGTTTCTTGGTTCAACCCTTCTCACTTTAGGGAGCAGCTGCTCAGCACCCTTGTTTTGGTGTTACGAAATTGCTTCATGGGGGCTGGTGATTCTATATGGAGGAACTGCTTTCTTTCTAAGAAGAAAAGCTGCTGTAATTCTGGATGAAAGTGACTTTAGTGGCCGCAATCTTGGAGTAGAAATGCTTGAAGCAAATCCAATGGAGGTCACACCAGATGTAGAGAGACGTGTGAATGAAAGTTTCAAGGCATGGATGGGTCCTTCCTTCTTATCCTCGGACGAAGAGGATGAATCTGACAACTACCAGGAAGTACCAACTTTATCTCGTACCAACTCTAGCAGGCAAAGACAATAATATGACAATTCCTACAAGTTCTCCACTTTCAGCTCTCCCGTTGGATGCCTCGAGCACTGATTGAAATATGTGATGGGCCTGTTTTGCGCAAAAGTCTTAACTGTGATGTCTGACCCAGTCAAATTGCATAGCAAAACTTTTAAACTGAACATGGGTGCTACATCATTAGTTCATTTTGATAGAGTTTATTGTACAGTTAGTATGAGGGAATATTGATTTACTTGGTGGTTGGTGGTGGAAGGCTGTTCGAAGGAGAAGCATATAGAAATGTCTCAACAGTTGATTTGGAGTAGACTAATAGCATTTTTGGCCAAGCTTCTAAAATCAGTTTATTTTGAGAAGTGCTTTTAAAAAAAGTGTTTTTGGTGAGAAGCAGTTTGTGTTTGACTAATTAATTTGAAAAGCACTTTTGAACAGTAATTAGTGTTTGACCAAGCTTTTGAAAACTGTTTGGAAAAAAATTTCTACTTCTCAAAAATTGCTTCTGCTTCTGTTTCTCCTCAAAAGCACTTGTTTTCCTTCCGAAAGCTTGGCCAAACACCTTAATTTTTGGTCAAAAGGACTTTTGGCCAAAAAAAGCACTTTTTGCCCAAAAAAAAACTTGGCCAAACAAGCTATAACTAATGCCACGGTCTTGGTGTTTCGTTGAATATTATAATAGCCTTGCTGATGCTGAATTTTGGAATAGTTCCTTAGAGATATCTTGCCCCTGCTCCTCTCTCAAAACTGTGTTTGTGCCTTGTAGCTGCTGTTGGGAGAACAACAGTATTGACAAGTACTGGAGTCTCCTATAGTGGACCATATTTTTCCCTTGACCATTTTGATACAGGTCTGGAACGAATGTTTTGAGTTGCTTCCCCTACTTGATATGCGTGTTGGAATCTAAAATTAGCACAAACTAGTGTATCACATCTATTTAGAGGATATATTATAAAACTGCTTAATATACACCAAAATTGAAAATGAAAAGGGAGAATTGCCAAGTTAGTGAGATGTGAAAAACATGACGTTCCATTTGATTCCGATTAGATTTATGATTAATCCTGTAAATTTGTAGAAGTACTAAATGATCTTTATTAAATATCTTTAGATCTCAAAATATAACTGAATAAATAATTAAATAAAGCGTCATACGAAATGAAGAATGAGGTCTTATCAAAGTTGAGGTTTTAAAAAATGTATCATTATAACCATTGCAAGTTCACAATAGATATCATATCTGTCCCCCTTTGTCATTACTTGTGGGAAGTACTGTGATCTGAAACAAAGATGAAAATTTGAAAGCAGTATCTCTCTTTCTAAAACTTGATGGCGCCTCTAGATTTCAGTATTTCCTTTTCCTCTATTTTGATGGATGATAATCTGTGTCTAAAGTCTAAACACGAGGATACTGATTTCTTAGGGGTCAAATGGTTTTATAGATCCTTACAAACTTATTGTAATTTTAATGATCGTATTTTTATTTTTTTTTAAATGAGAGATTTGCTTTACACATAAGAGATGGAGTATATCTTTTACCCCTAAGAGATCTAAAAAAGTTACTTTCTTAATTGGGAGTTTTATAGCTTAACCCACAAAAATCAAACTAATTACCCTTGCTTATCCATTTATTTTTGGATTAGTTACCTCCTATAGCAAAGGCTAATACCTTATTTATTTTAAATAAATACCCTTTTAAAAAATTATATTCCATAGCTACCTTTTGATTTTTATAGTCAAATATCTATTTATGGTCACCTCCTACTCTTAAGCCATAAAATACACCTTGTATTATTTTTCTCTCTCATTTTTTCAGATTTTTCTCCACCCTCTCTCTCAACTCCAGTCCTTCTCCATGAATACAACCATGATTCTCTCAAATACAGATCGAAACCACGATTTCATTCCGTACGTTAGTGCTCCTTCAAGTTCAGGTCGTGGCCAACCACATAGTGGCTTCTATTACAGTGCTCCGGCGAGTCCTATGCACTTCGTTTTGTCAACTACTAGTATGAAGAAGAATGTTGTTTGCACTTCAATTTCTTCTCCTTCCGAAGATTTCGACTTCTCCGCTAGGATTACTACCGACGGCACCGCCGCAGATGGATCCATGAGCTTTGCCGACTAGTTTTTTCTGAACGACCAGATCCGGCCGATGAACAATAGCGTTTCGAGCCCAAAAATTTGGCCCATTGTATCACGAGAAACAGAACTCTATATAAATCTCTGTATTCCTCTTCTCTTCGTCGTTCTAGAGTTCTGCCCAATCTGGTAGAGTCCGGCGTGTTCTTAGACGATATTGATAGTTCATGTATTTCATTGTATTCGTTGTCTTTTTTTTCATTGTATTTCAATGTATCGCGCTAGTTCATGTATTTCATTGTATTCATTGTCTTTTTTTTAAATGTATTTCAATGTATCCCGCTGTATTCTATGTATTTCATTGTATTCATTGTCTCGCTATATTCCATGAATGTATTCATATGTTTTGTTTAATTAATATAATTTATACATTCAGATATATTATATAATTTCTCTGAAGATTTCTATGTTTTTGGGGTGTTTTTTGGTTGAGAATCTTTTTTATAGTTGGAAATATAAAATTTGTGTGTTATAATTGAGTTTGTTGAGTTATATTAGGAGTCTATTATGTTAATTGATTCATTTTCCGTTTAAAAACAGTGTAATCTCCTGTTTCACGTCGTGAATACAGTCGAATATAATAATCTGTCCAGCTGTAATCCCATGTTTCACACCATGAATACAGTCGAATACACTCGAATACAAAAATCTGTCTAGCTATAGGAAGTAATATGGTAAATGGTAGCTACAACTAGCTAATAACCACTAAACAATAGTGGTTTGTGAAAATTTCTCTTTACTTTTCTACGCATCAAACTAAATTCCCTTCCTACCTATTTACTTTTCTACCCATCAAACTAATTGTTGTTCCTACCATTGTAGGTTTTTGGATTTGCCTCTTTTTTCTTTTTTCTTTTTTTTTTCTCCTTTTCTGTTCATTTTTTTCAATCATATTTCTTTTTTTTCACCATAGTCTAATTCCATACTCAATTTGGTTCCGTTCTTTTTATTTATTGTTTTCTCTTTTTTCTTTCCTTTGTTTCATTTTCTTTATTTCGTGTTTTTTTTCTAATTTCATTTTAACTTTTCTTTTCTTTCTTTTATAATAATCTAATTTTATTCACTTTTATTCCTCCTTTTTTTTATTCTTTTTTTCTCTATACAATAATAAAAGATAGAAAATTCATTTACCTTTTTTAATATAATTGATATTATATACCTTTCGTTCTTTTTCTCTAAATCAGTTATTAGAAAAAAATATACATTATATATGTTTTCTCTTCTCTTTTTTCCTTTCAGTTTCTTTTTTTTCCTTTTCTCCTTTTCTATTTACTTATTACTATTTTCAAATATTTTTTTCTTTACTTTCCTTTTTTCATGATCTAATTTTGCATACCTTTTTGGCTCCTTTTTCATAATCTAATTCTGCATACCTTTTTTCACTTTTTTTTATTATATAAAAAGATATAACTGATATACTACATCTTTTTATTTATTTTTATTTTTTCATATATTAATTATTAGAAAATAACTTATTCTAGCATACAATATACCAAAAAGTTATATATTAAATGCAGTTACAGTATATTATTGCATGATACTATGATAGCTATATGGTATATATCATATACTGAATGTGTATCATAGAGAACTGGTTCATTTCTTCAATAAAAAAAATACTCATCAATCCTTTGCAATACCCACGTAGTATATATTACATACTAATATGGTATCATAAAGGTCTAGTTCATTCCTTTCAGAAACACACTCAATCCTCTATGACACCCACATGGTATATATCAAAATAGGATATTACTGTAAATATTTATGACATATAGATTAAAATAGTATGTTAGTGTAAAATAATATATTAACATTTAATATTATTATAAAATCTTTCACTGAGTACTATACGGTAACGGTATATTAATATATTAATTAGGTATATTACTATTTTATATCTATTCCTACACCTACCTTTTATACAATGGATAATACCTCCATGGAACTCCATCAAACAATTTATTATAAAAAAAAAATGAAAAACGCATGAAAACTTCAACTAAATCTTGAAAGGACCTGAAAATTTCTAAAAACTAAAAAGAGATCCAATTATAATAGTATATTATTATATTATATTATATAAAAATATATTATTGTTGTAATTGTATACTGTTGATTTATATATTGTATACCAAGATGGCGTACTATGTATTAAAAGTAATTTGTTATGCACTTGTAGTTACAGGGGACATTAAATCAGAATACAAAGCAGGGGTTATCTAGAGAGATGTTCCTCTTCCTTCTCTCCGACTACCTCCATCTTCCAACCTGCCTCGTTTTCACGACCAACAATCAATGCACCATAAACCATGATGTCTACTCATATGCCTCCACCAATGGAACCACCAAACCCTCATAACATGTATATCGACTGTCCAAATCACCAATCACCACCCAAATCTTTTCTACATACGCTTACCTCCAATCACACTTCCCTGCCTACACATCCACCACTCATTCAATACATGATACCATAGATCTAACCGATAAATTTTCTAATTTCGAAGACTTAGACACTTTTATTTCTTTAACAACTAATGATAAATCAAGACTATACTCTCCTCAGAAAAACTATGTTATAGTCAAAGTTTTTGGCAAAATGGTGGGACATCAATTATTAAAAACTAAACTTGCCAACCTTTGAAAACCTACTGAAAAACTCCCATTCATAGATCTGGGATCCAATTTTTTCCTTATTAAGTTTCGTTATGAGGAAAATATGTTCAAAGCCCTACACGAAGGACCCTGGTTCATTTTAAATTACTTTTTTCTGCCCGTCGTTGGGAGCCTAAATTCATTGCATCAGCCGCACAACTAACATATGCTGCCCTATGGGTACGTCTTTCAGAACTTCCAACAGAATTCTATGATCTTGAAATACTGCAGAGAGTGGGCAACAAAATAGGGCGGCTCTTAAAAGTAGATACTTATACGTCCAGTACTACAAAAGGAAGGTATGCTCATATTTATATTGAAGTACCCCTTGAAAAGCCTCTCAAAACTCACGTTCATATAGGAACCCATAAACAAGTCCTCCTTTACGAAAGTTCAAATCGTAAAAATTGCGCGGGGCACCCTATTTGGTCGCCCCCATTTAACTTATATCCACTTTTTAAAAAACTTTTAACTTGTACCCACTTTTTAAATAACTTCAGCTCCCTTTCCCTCGTTGAGCTGAAGTTCACCAGTTAAGCTGAAGTTCGCCAGTTATAAAGACAAAACTTTAGCATACGGGGCTGAAGTTCCCCAGTTACAAAGAGAAAACTTCAGCTCTAGAGCTTAAGTTTTCTCTTTGTAACTGGGGAACTTCAGCCCGTATGCTGAAGTTTTTGTCTTTATAACTAGGGAACTTCAACCCCGTATGCTGAAGTTACTTCAGCTCTAGAGCTGAAGGTCAGTTACAAAGACAAAAACTTCAGCTCTAGAGTTGAAGTTAGTTCCCCAGTTACAAAGACAACAACTTCAGCTCTAGAGCTGAAGTTTGCAAGCTACTTCAGGCCCGTTTAATAGAATGCTGAAGTTTTGCGTGATTGTCTTTGCTACTTCAGTCCGTATGCTGAAGTCATGCGCAAAAGCGGGTACGGATGTAATTTTTTTTACAAAGCGGGTATAAGTTAAATCGTGGCACAAAAAGTGGGTACGGATGTAAAAGCCCCGTTCAAATCTATTATGCACCAAATGTGGCAGATTTGGCCACACAAGCTGGAACTGCCAGTTTACTCCTTCTCATATCTAGACGGGTTGGACACCCCTACTGATCCTCCTATTAGTGGGCCTACTGAAGCATCTCTTAGTGGGCCTATAAGCCCACATCTACGCACTGAGACTCTAACCGATCCAACAACGGCCCGTTGTGTACAAAACCAACACAATAGTCCAAACTATACATACACAAATGTCCAACCCACTACCTTTAAAAACAATGAATCCGGAAATGACTCTTAACGGTATGATTCCCACCTCCCCATGCATAGAAGACATCCCTGTTATCTCTTCTGTTTTCTCAGTCATCTCTTTGCATGCCACCCCTCATTGTCCAACAACAGACGTTCCTACCAATACCACACACAATACCTCTACAACCCCAATGGAACATCATGATTCCTTGGCATGTGAAATACCATTATCACTCTCTAACCCTATGCCAACCTTAACACATACAACTCAACCTCTCCCTATTCATAACCTAGATATACACATTACCTCTACAAAAGACACACCACCTACCAACCAAACTACTTTATCAATATCAAACCACTCCACCAACAATGCAACGACCCTGGTACACACCACTCAGAGAGAGAATTCAGACAAACAACCAATACTTTTAATTCCTACGCCTCATAATGAACGGACCACCACGTCCAAATCCCACAACCCCTCTCATCTACACCTCCCAAACTCCTCCACTGGACTATCCCCTATAGTCATGGCTCGAGATGGGCCTACAGGGATATGCACTAATTCTTACAATGGAACTCAACAACCAGGAAGTAATACTACTGGTTCAAAACTCAATCCACCTAGCAGAGATAGTGACAGAGGGTATGCGCCTGGGGATGGAGACGATACTCAGAGCCAGTGGTACTCCACTCAAACACCACTCTTGCTCGACCCCCACAATCCATCTTCCTCAATAACATCACCTTGGACACACCCACCGGCTCCCTTAGTCCACAGTCTCAACCAGATAATGGGGCTACTCCATTTCTATCCACCACATCACACGGGGATGATCTATGCTCCATGGTTCCAACACATGAGATCCTTCACACCACAACAACACCCCATGTCTCCAACAAGCATACATGATCCAACATCGCCAATACATAGTCCACCCACCACTCCACCTCCATCACCCAACGCACTAGGCGACCAAAATCGACTAGAACTAGCACAAATAATGGATGAGATGAGGGAAACACGGACAAAATTTATATGGCTAAAGGTAATCTATCTCTACAAACTCAAAGAGAAGTACGCAAAAAAATTCATTCTCAAAGGCCCCCCAGAGCTAACATTATACAGTCTCAACTTCAGGGTAATTACAAACCAAGAGGTGGGGAAATATGCCATTGTCATAATCCCAACACTGAGACAGACAACTCCCATGAACCCCCCAGTTCATGTGACATCTCCCAACCATTAGGAGAGAGGATTGACCTCACTGAAAACACTAACACACAATCCATAATGAATCTCATAGTATGTAATTGTAGAGGTTCCCAAAATGAGGAGTTTAGAAGACAATTACACTCAATACTAGATAATTATAGGACCGTCTTAGTTGTCCTATTGGAAAATCGCATGCATGACCATACTATTCTTAAGAATGACTTCAGTTTCTCCGACATGTCTCAAGTTTCTGCACAAGGTCTATCAGGTGGTATAGTAATCATATGGCATTCTAACCTAGTTACTGTGGAGGATCTCAACATGACCACCCAGGAAATACACTGCATGGTCCAGATATGGCCTAACCCTACTAAGTGATTGTTTTCATCAATATATGCAAATAACTCTGTGTCACGGCCCCAAATCCTAACCGGCTGTGATGGCGCCTATCGTGGAACTAGGCTCCGACTACCGCGTGTTCACAATTTTTTTTGAAAATCCCATTTAAGTTTCAAGAAATTCTTAACAATATACAGAAAGTTTACTTAACATAATAGGTAAGTTTTATATATACAGTACTGACATCCCCAAAACCCGGAGCCAACATGTCATGAGCATCTAGTGAATAAGCCAAAATAAAGTATTATGATACAAAAATTCCGAATCAAAGCTAAGTACAACAGGAAGGGGAAAGCAGAGATGTTGTGAACGCTAAACAGCTACCTCTATATTCCACGATCCGATTCCTCTGCGATATATATATAAGCTAATGCTCGATCTCTGCTCCTGAATCTGCACACAGAGGTGCAGGGAGTAATGTGAGTACACCAACTCAGTAGTAATGGAAATAAATCAAGTCTAAGTAGCAAGGAATCACATAAAAATCAATGCCATCAAGTCACAATATACACAACCTTACTTTCCAATAGTATACATAGATATACGAAATCAACTTCACAAAAGTCCTTAAAACAATGACATTTTTAACAACTTTAAAACAAGGATTTGGTATGCAAATGAATGTAGTAAAATCATAAGTAGCCCCTCGGGCAAAAACATGTTTCATAATCAGCCCCTCGGGCATGCCTCACAATTCCTCAGCACCTCACAATCACTCAGCACCTCACAACCATTCATGCCTCCCAATCACTCAATCACTCGCACTCGGTGCGCTCACTGGGTGTGTGTACAGACTCCAGAGGGGTTTCTTCAGCCCAAGCGCTAATATCACTCAGCACCTCACCTTCACTCTTGACCCTCGGCCACACTCGGTGGAACCACTCGAAAAGCCCCTCGGTCGAAGTAATAGAACGGGGTACTCGATCCGAAAACATCATTTTAATGCTCATGTAGTGTAAATCAGGCTGAGTTTCAAATAAAACAGTATGCACAATGATGCTGAGTAAAATCATCAACAGATAGTAAGGAAAACAGCAGTAAAACGCCCTCAAAGGGGTCTAAACAGATCGGCACGAGGCCCCAAACACGGCTTACAGCCCAAATATTTCACAAATCTTTAGAACATAATTTAACATAAGATTTTGAATAAATATGCAACTCATTAGTTGTTGCGGAGAGGACCTAGTCCAATCCAAAAATTAGTACGCGCCACATATTCGTTATCCGACATGTGCGCCATTCCAAATTCAGTGAGAAAATAATGCAGTCCAGGGTTCCATACCCTTAGGACAAGATTTAAGACCATTACTTACCTCTACCGGGCCGCGACACTAATCCGCTATGCCTTTAACCCTCAAATTGGCTCTCGATTGCTCCGAATCTAGCCAAAATCAGTTCAACGTAATTAATATATACTCAAGGAACACAACTCAATCGAAAATTATCAATTTAATCAAAAATTTCGAAATTCGGCCAAACCCGAGTCCTGGGCCCACATCTCAGAATTCAATAATTTTTACATCCTTAGAAACCTCGTCCTCCCACGATTCTATACATACCAAGAACACCAAAATCGGACCACAATTTCCATTCCAAAACGTCAAAAGAAATCCCAATTCTTTCCTCCCATTTTTCCAACTTTTTCCTACCCAAATCCTTAAATTTTCAAGCCTAATCTTAACAAAATAGCATAGGAACGGGATTAACCACCAAAGAACTTACCTTTGCTGAAGAAATTTGAAATTCTCTCTCAAAACCACCTTCAATGGACTCCTCCTGCATGCAAATTGATGAAAACTAATAAATTTCGTGGAGAGGTCCTTTTTATATTGTTTTGCATAGTCATTTCCGCACCTGCGGACAATTGGCCGCACCTGCGATCCCAGGGTGCGCACCTGCAAGACTCACTTAACTGGCCAATTCTCGTGCCTGCGACCACCTTTCCGCTCCAGCGACATCGCAAGTGCGATGCACCTTCCGTACCAGCAACATCGTAGGTGCGACAAACCCCTCGCACCTGCGGACCATTCCCTACACAGGCAAAACTCGCACCTGCGACCTTTCTCTCCGATCCTGCGCAACCGCAGTTGTGACTCCCCTTCCGCAGGTACGAAAACACCAGCAAACCAACACAACAGATTTCTAAAAATCACTCCAACTTCCCGTCAACCATCTGAAATCAATCCTGAGCCCGTCGGGGCCCCAACCAAACACACCAACACACCCCGTAACATTATTACAACTTAATCGAGCCCTCAAAACACCAAAAACAATGCGAAAACACCAAATTTTCATCAAATTCAAGCCTAAGAACTTTAAAACTCCTAAAATTCGCCAACTACGCTGAAACCAACCAAAACACCTCCGATTAACCTGAAAATTTGCGGACATATCCAAAATGACATTACGAAAACGTTTCAACTTCCGGAATTCCATTCCGACCTCGATAGCCTATTTTCCACTGCCGGTCGGAAATTGCCAAAAACTAACTTTCGCCAATTCAAGCCTAATTCTACTCCGGACATCACAAAAAAGCTAAATGCCTAAACTCTCACCATAACTACTCCGGACCCAAACCAACTGATCAAACACACCAAAAACAAGATAGCGATACATAACAAATGCAGAAATAGGGGAAACGGGGTAAATCTCACGGAACGATCGGTCGGGTCGTTACACTCTGCCTATTTACAAAAATTACTTTGGGACAATTTAAAATGTATACATGATTCCTATGGGGGTCCTTGGTTAGTAGGGGGATTTTAATAAAATAATTAGAGCGAATGAAGAATTTGGTGGCAACCCTATTAGCAATACAAGGGCAGATGCCTTCGCACAGTGCATAAATTATTGTAAATTAGTCGACCTAGATTTTAAGGGAGGTCGCTATACATAGACTAACAAATGTCGACATGGTTACACTATCCTAGAGAGGATAGATCGGCTTCTAGCAAACTATGATTGGCTAACACTATTTCCTGAAGCAGTAGTTCAACACCTCCCTCGTACATATTCGGACCACTGTCCATTACATGTAACACTACAGCCCAACAAAACCCCTAAGAAACAAATCTTCCATTTTGAAATATTTTGGACAACACATCCAACATTCAAAAATGTAATCCAACAATCCTGGCATAACGCCTCCAAATTAATAGAAGCTACTGATAAATTCCAAATTAATGTTACATATTGGAATAAACATACTTTTGGTGACATCTTTACAAAAAACGTAAACTACTTGCAAGAATTAATGGGATTCAAGCTTCAATACACTATGTATTGATAAAAAAAATTTCACACGTAAGCCAGCTTTTGACAACTCAACCAGTTACGTGGACACAGGAGAACGCGACAGCTGGATGTGATTCTTTGAAGAGGTACGAAACAAAGAGGCACGATTCAATAAACCCTCGAGCTTATCAGCCACGGGAAACTCAACCTGATCAAAACAGGGAAGAGGCATGATCAGAATGAATCTAGACAAAGTTATGGGCGGGTTCAAGAACCCACAATTGATTACTCAAACGTTATGAAACCGTACCCCAATTACCGTTATCCTTTGTAACGCCTCATTAATGTCATAATTAGTCATTAATGAGCAACCATATCAAGAGTTGTACGTTATATCAAGGAATATCATATATAAGGGAGGGGAATGCAGCTTGTAAAGGTGATTCTCGAATACAATCTGCTTTGCTTTTCGATATTTCTGCAATATTGTCTATTATTCATTTTTCTCTATTTTCTTGATTATGAGTAACCCGTGTTCATCCTAGAAATATCTTTAGATAAAGGATCTAATTCTTTGGTTAAACAAATTGGTTCCGTTATCAGGAATCTGATAATCTTTGTTTGATTTTCAAGTGATATCCTCTGAACTATGTCGAACTCCAATGATAACAACCAACAAAGGAATGGAACCCCAGTTCCATCGCCTTCAGGAACCCCACGTGGTTCAAGGGAAAAATCCCCATAAAGTATCCAATAACAACAATGGTGATAATGATCAAACTGTGGAACAAGATCGTGTAAAGAAAATGATTGCAGAGTATGTGAGCCAAGCTTTGCTAGAATTTGCGAGAGGATTACCGGCAGCGTTACCTATACCACCGACGCCACCCCCCAGTAATACCATCACCATGGAAAATCCTCAATCTGGGTTGGCAAAATCAGGAAGAGGAGATACTCCTAATGAATCTCTCGAAATGAGATCAGGTATATCTAATAACTCAGAATTACAAATTTTACTGCTAACCATACAGAAACAGTTGAAGGAGCAGAACGATCACATCGAACAAATTCCTGGAGTACCACCTATCATCAAAGGCATTGATGTTGATAGGTATTCTCAACAACCTTGGAAGACAAGTGTGGCACCCTTTCCTATACTCTAGAAGTTTAAAATGCCTGACGTTCCCAAATATGATGGAACAACTGACCCACGTGATCATGTGAGTGCTTTCACTACTGGAGTAAAAGGCAACGACTTAACAAAACAAGAGATTGAATCAGTCCTTGTCAAAAAATTTAGGGAAACACGCACCAAAGGAGCCCTAACCTGGTATTATCTTCTCCCTGAAAATTCTATTGACTCTTTTGCTGAGCTTGCAGATTCATTTATAAAAGCACACTCTAGTGCACAAAAAGATGAGAAAAGAATGGAAGACATATTCAAAATAAAACAAGGAAACACGGTACTCCGTGAGTTTGTAGACAATTTTCAACGAGAAAGAATGCAGTTACACAGGGTGTCTGATAATTGTGCAGCCATGGCATTTGCAAGCAACCTAAATGATAAAAGCTCAGAAGCCACGAGACGACTTAAGGAAAGTCTAAGAGAATTCCTCGCTACAACATGGAACGATGTATATAACAGGTATAATACTAAACTCAGAATAGAAGAAGATATCATTGCTCGTTCGAGAGATGAAGATCATTCCAGATCCAAACGTCCTGAATCAGATAGAAGATCAGGTAAAAATAGGTACGATCCTTACTTAGGACCCTCGGGATGTGATATTCGTCCCAGGTTCAAAAATACTAGGTTGGACTATAGACCCCAAGGAAGATAAGTAGTCTCATCCTCGTCTAGATCCAGAAAAGATCGAGATGAATGACCTAGAGGTAATACTCAAATTGGGGACCATACCTTTAATGTAAGTACTACTGAACTTGTCTCAGTATTGAGGAACATGGGAGACAGGGTTAAGTGGCCCAAAGAGATGCGATCAAATCCAAATAGAAGGAACCCAGATCACTGGTGTGAATTCCATAATGATCATGGGCACAAAACTGCGGATTGCAGATTTTTACAAGGTGAAGTAGAAAATTTATTGAAACAACGCTATTTAACAGAATTGTTTAGTGATAAAGGTAAACAGGCATATATGAGGAACATGCAGGAGCCCCCAAAGCCTCCTTCTTCAAAACGAACTGTCAACGTGATACACGGAGGTGAAGAAGTAAACGAAGTGGTCTGCAAAACAACCACAAATTTCACAATTACACATGGAAAACGGGCTCGTGAAAATATGGAAGAGGACTATATAACCTTCGATGATGCAGATATCGGCGTATTAATGCTTCCTCACAACGATGCTCTGGTAATATCTTTACTTATTCATGACACTAACGTAAAAGAGTGTTGATTGATCCAGGCAGTTCAGTNGCACGAGCCATATCAGGGTTTGATAACTCTACGGTTATAACAAAAGGAGAAATTGAGCTTAGCGCTTTTGCTGAGGGGGTGATCAAAAGTACCAGGTTCCAATTCATCGATACTGACATAGATTATAACGTGATCTTCGGAAGGCCATGGATCCACGACATGAAAGGAATACCTTCCACCTTGCATCAAGTAATTAAATTCCCCTTTGAATGGGGAATTCAGCAAATTAGAGGCGATCAGCAGACCGCAAGAAATATAAACTATGTGGTACACTACAACAAGAAAATAGAGGTGGAAGAATTACGAGATAACGGAATCTCCTAAGCGGGTAACACCGCCAAACAGGCATGGAAGAAATTACTACCCAAATAGGTACGGAAGGTATTATTGTTGAAACAGGTACGAGAGAAAATACTTACGAGAAGGTGAATCAAGTTACCACGAAAAGTGCATTAGACCACACAGATGCAGATTCCAGACCGGACGTCATTCATGAACCGGAGGAAGATGAGCACATCAAAAAAACTACGAAGGAGCTCGAAGCTATTCCATTATCTGAACAAAAGCTTGAACAGAAAGTGTATATAGGCACGAGGTTGGGCCCCGATCGAAGAGGTAAGTTAATTGATTATTTAAAGGCTAACGCAGACTGCTTTGCGTGGTCCCACTCAGATATGACAGGCATCCCACCAGAAGTGATGACTCATAAACTAAATGAAGATCTATCCTTCGTACCTGTTAAGCAGAAGAAAAGAAAGCAAGGACCATTCAAGAACCAAGTGATCGACGAAGAGGTACAGAAACTCTTGAAGATTGGTTTGATACGAGAGGTAACGTACCCTAACTGGCTAGCAAACACCGTGGTAGTACCTAAAAAGAATGGAAAATGGAGAGTATGTGTAGATTATACTGACTTAAATAAAGCATGCCCCAAAGATTCATTCATATTGCCACATATAGATCAAATGATTGATGCCACAACAGGTCATGAATTATTGAGCTTCCTAGATGCATATTCTGGTTATAATCAAATTAAAATGGATCCCTCAGATGAGGAAAAAACTTCCTTCATTACAAACAGGGGGACTTACTGTAATAAAGTTATGCCTTTCGGATTGAAAAATGCTGGAGCTACCTATCAAAGGTTAGTGACTAAAATGTTCCAAGAAAATCTTGGAAAGACGATGGAAGTATATATTGATGATATGTTGGTAAAAGCAACACAAGCGGAAGACCATTTCCAACAGCTCTCTACTACTTTTGATATTTTACGCAGGTATAATATGAAGCTAAATCCAGAAAAATGCGCTTTTGGAGTGCAATCAGGTAAATTTTTGGTTTCCTTGTATCGAATATAGGAAGAGGTAAATCCCACTCAAATTAAAGCTATAGAAGAAATGCCTGATATTTTAACAAATAAAAAGGAAGTTCAAAGACTAACAGGGAGAATAGCAGCTTTGGGAAGATTTATTTCTAAGTCTTCCGAAAAAAGTTTTAAATTCTTCTCAGTTCTCAAAAAGCAGAATCAGTTCGAATGGACTGAAGAATGTCAGCAAGCCCTCAAGAATCTGAAGATTTATCTATCGAAACCACCGCTGCTTTCAAAGCCAAAAGAAGGGGAAAGATTGTACATCTACCTGGCTGTTTCAGAAATTGCTGTAAGTGCAGTACTGGTAAGAGAAGAAAAAGATAAGCAATCACTTATCTATTTTGTAAGTAAAACTTTGCTAGATGCTGAGACTAGATATCCATATCTGGAAAAGTTAGCCTTAGATTTAATAATGGCATCTAGAAAATTATGACCATATTTACAATGCCACCCAATCACCGTTGTGACTTCATATCCTTTAAGAAATATTCTGCATAAACAGGAATTGTCAGGAAGATTAGCCAAGTGGGCCATAGAATTACGTGAGCATGAAATAATTTATCATCCTAGGACTGCAATTAAGTCTCAAATACTAGTTGATTTTGTTGTTGACTTTAGTAATAACATTGTCCCTGAAGTATAAAAGGTGTCTGCTTAGGCATAGTCTTAATATAAAAGGTGTCGGCTTAGGGCTGAAATAATTTACAACTCTTTAACGGAGCTAATCCGGGCCTATGGACCCTATTCACCGATGGCTCCTCAAATATAAAAGGTGTCGGCTTAGGCATAGTCTTAATATCACCCACGGGTGAAAAGGCACGGCAAGCTATCAAGTGTTATCCTATAAATAACAATGAAGCAGAGTACAAAGTATTTATTGCAGGGCTTGAACTCGCACGGGAGCTCTCAATCGAGCAAATTGTGATTAACAGCGACTCCCAACTGGTAGTAAACCAGATACAAGGGACTTACATCGCTCGAGAGACTCGAATACAACAGTATCTTGAAAAAGCACGAGAGCTCGTGAGACAATTCAAAACATGGAAGGTAATGCAAATACCTAGAGAGGAAAATGCAGAAGTAGATGCATTAGCTAATCTCGCAGCAGTCATGAAAGTAACAAACAAATACAATGTAATTGTCGTCCAACTATTTCATTCAATGATCGACCATGACAGGAATGAGGTAACTTTCAACAACTTAACCTGGGACTGGAGAAACGAAATTCTTAATTTTTTACAGAATGGCACCGTGCCTGAAGATAGGAAAGCAGCTCAAGCACTTCGCTGCAAAGTTGCACGATACTGTCTTATTCTCAATTCGCTTTATTGCAAGATGTTTGGAGGATCCCTAGCTAAATGCCTCGGACCTAACCAAACGGAATTTGTGATGAAATAAGTCCATGAAGGACACTGTAGAAATCACTTAGGGGCGAGATCCTTAGTGAAAACCCTAATCAGGGCTGGCTTATTGGCCTAAGATGGAATAAGAAGTCGAGAACTTCATATCCAAATGTGACAGGTGCCAAAGGTTTGCCAATAACATGCATCCCCCAGCGAAATTATTGCATCCAATAATATCCCCATGGCCTTTCATGAAATGGGGTATGGACGTAGTGGGACCTCTTCCCATAGCTAAAGGACAAGTACAGTTTTTGCTCGTGCTAAGCGACTATTTTACAAAATGGGTAGAGGCAAAAGTGTTCAAACAAGTGCGGGAAAAGGAAGTTAAAAGCTTCTTATGGCGAAACATAATATGCCGCTTTGGAATACCAAAAGAAATTGTGTGCGATAATGGCCCACAATTCATAGGCTCGCAAATCATAGAATTCTTCGAAAGTTGACAAATCAAGTGGATCACTTCAACGCCGTACCATACCGTGGCTAATGGTCAAGCTGAGTCAACGAATAAGGTCATCATCAACAATCTAAAGAAGCGGCTGGATAAAGCCAAAGGAAACTGGCCTGATGAGTTACCAGCGGTACTATGGGCATACAGTACAACTTCAAAAATAGCCATGGGAGAAACTCCGTTCGCATTTGTCTATGGCTTAGAATCCTTAATACCTGTGGAGATTGGCGAACCAAGCATAAGGTTCACAACAGCTATGGAGGAAGCAAACGACGACAAATTAAGGACCAATTTGGACCTGCTCGAACCACGAAGAGAAGCATCACTGATACGGATGGTAGCTCAAAAGCAAATCATAGAGCGTTATTACAACCGTAAAGCTCATCTCAGGTACTTCAAGATTCGGGACTTCGTCCTCAAAAAAGTCTTTCAATCAACGAAAGAAGCAGGTGCAGGAAAGCTAAATCCAAACTGGGAAGGACCTTACAAAATCCGGGCATAGCTGGGAAAGGCGCCTATGAGTTGGAAGATATGGACGGCAGAGTTCTATCAACAAGCTGGAACGCCATCCACCTAAAGAAGTATTACTTCTAAGGAAAAGAAATACCCCCGGTCAGGTACCACACGTTCGATTTTATTTTGTTGCTAACTTTTTTAGATGAAAGCTAGCCCATCACCAGATGATGATATAAGACATGCAAAGACGCGAGGAAATAACACAATTCCCGGTCTAGGGTTACACTTTCTGATGGAC
>MDKI01277455.1:0-64409 GCA_005239505.1 Nicotiana paniculata | reverse complement strand
ATTGTTTACATTAAATTGTTAGTCAATTACTAGTTTATTATTTTGTTATTAGATTTAGTAAACTTACACCAACTTATATTCAAAAGTATTGAGAAAATTGATTAAACACTAGTTTAGTATTTTATAGACTCAATTGATACGTAAAATTCTCTGTGGGATCGACTTTGGGTGTAATACCCCAGATTATATTTGCAGCACCCGTTTAGTCTTTCTATAAGACATAGTTGAGCGTGATAAGGCAACATGACGAAACATTAAGGAAAGACCAAGCGATTTACTATTTTAGCAAGAAATTCACTCCATATGAAGCCCAGTACTCTTTATTGGAACGCACTTGCTGTGCTATGACTTGAGTCGCACAAAAGTTGAGGCACTATTTCTGTGCATATACAGCGTACCTCATATCAAGGATGGATCCGTTGAAATACATCTTTCATAAGCCCATGCCCACTGAAAAACTGGCCAAATGGCACATCCTATTAAGTGAGTTCGAAATTATTTACGTGACTCAGAATGTGGTCAAGGGACAAGCATTGGCCGATCATCTCGCTGAAAATCCTATGGACGGGGAATACGAACCATTAAAAACGTATTTTCCCGATGAAGAAGTGTCATTCATAGGAGAGGACATTACAGAATCCTACAATGGTTGGATGATGTTCTTTGATGGGGACGCAAACTTCAAAGGTGTAGGTATTGGGGAAGTCTTAATATCAGCAACCGGTCAGCACTATCCAGTATCCGCCAAACTCAGTTTCCCCTGCACCAACAACATGGCTGAATATGAGGCCTGCATCTTGGGGCTCAATTTGGCCATCGAAATGAATGTTCATGAGTTATTAGTGTTTGGTGATTCACAACTATTGATACACCAAGTATAAGGAGAATGGGCGACCAAGAATTCCAAGATACTTCCCTATCTACATCGTGTACAGGAGTTGAGAAACAGGTTCACAAAGATAGAATTCCGGCACGTCTCTAGAATCCAAAATGAGTTCGCCAATGCATTGGCTACCTTATCATCTATGATCCAGCATCCAAATAAGAATTTCATCAATCCCATACCAGTAAGGATCCACAATCGGCCGGCCTACTGCACCCATGTTGAAGAAGAAGCAGACGGAAAGCCTTGGTTTCATGATATCAAGGAGTACTTGGCAAAGTGAGAATATCCAAAACTTGAAAACGCAATTCAGAAACGCACACTTCGAAGGTTGTCAAAAAATTTCTTTCACAGCGAAGGGATCATGTATAGAAGGACTCCTAATTTGGGTTTACTAAGGTTTGTCGAAGAAAAAGAAACAACAAAACTATTGGGAGATACATGATGGTACATGCGGTCCTCATATGAACGGGTTCGTTCTAGCAAAGAAGATACTTCGTGCTGGTTACTTTTGGATGACCAAGGAAACGGATTGCATCCAGTACGTTCGAAAATGTCACCGATGCCAGATAAATGGGGATATGATAACGGTACCTCCGAGTGAGCTTATTGCAACAAGTTCGCCATGGCCTTTCGCCGCCTGGGGCATGGATGTTATTGGACCAATCGAGCCTGCCGCCTCCAGCGGACACAGGTTTATTCTGGTTGCCATTGATTACTTTACCAAATGGGTCGTAGCAGCCTCTTGCAAAGCAGTTACTAAGAAAGTCGTGGCTGACTTTTTCCGCGACCACATAGTTTGTCGATTCGGAGTTCCAGATTCAATCATTACCGACAATGGTTCTAACCTCAATAATGACCTGATAAGAGCCATGTGTGAAACCTTCAAGGTTAAACATAAGAATTCCATAGCATACAGACCTCGGATGAATGGAGTAGTTGAGGCTGCCAAAAAGAATATGAAGAAGATATTGAGAAAGATGATAGGGAATCACAAGCAATGGCATGAGAAGCTGTCATTCGCCTTACTGGGATATCGCACCACAGTCTGCACATCAACTAGGGAAACTCCTTACATGTTGGTTTATGGTACAAAAGCCGTTATTCCTGCCGAGGTCAAAATTCCATCCCTGAGAATCATACAAGAAGCCTAACTCCGCGATGCAGAGTGGGTACGAAGTCGTTATGAGCAATTGGCCCTCATAGACGGAAAAAAATGAACGCAGTTTGTCATGGTCAGTTATATAGGAATAGAATGACCAGAGCCTTCAACAAGAAAGTCAAGCCGAGACGATTCACACCGGGACACCTGGTGTTGAAAAAAGATCTTTCCTCACCAAGACGAAGTAAAAGGTAAATTCTCTCCCAATTGGCAAGGCCCGTACATGGTCAACCGCTACTATGTGTAACTTTCATGCTTTTATGAAATATTGTAAATTGAACTACGCCTGACCTGATTCCTGTTTAAGAGGGGATATGTACGTAGCCCTATGGGTTCGTTCACATTTCAATAAATTTTCATTTCCCCCACGAATGGAAACTAGGGCAGAGTTTTGAGGAGGGACCTCAAAATTCCGAAGCAAATGCTGTCGAGCACCGCACAAGCAACAACCAGAAGCATTCACCCATCAAACTGGGGCACAATTTTGAGGAGCACCCTCAAAATTCCATAGCAAGAGAGGTTGCAATGCCTTGAACCGCGTCGTGGTCGTCGGTTCATCCAATGAAAAAAAAAATATAGCTTTAAATTATATGTTATATTTTTCTAAAACCATGTATATATGTTTTATAAAAAAATAGCTTGTTTAGCAACGCTACTCTGCGATATGAATAACAAAGTCCGTGTTGTCAAGCAGATAGGCCGAGCCGAGCTAGTGGGAATGCGAACTAACCTTCCTCTTTAGAGAACTAACAATTTTTCTTCGGATGCAGGCACCAAGACGGCGAAAGCCCAGAACACATTATTATCTTTGCAAGATGAATATTTCTTAAGGACACGCTCTCAAACTCGTCGCACATGCCGACGCTTACTGTAATCGCAAACAATTCTTATTCACCACAATTGTATCACCGCAGTTTATCATCAGCTAAGAACTCGTACTGTCGTTTATTTTCCTGCATAGCATAAGGCTACCATTCTATGATCCGAGGTTCTACGCTACATCCCCTACACTTTATTTCCTGCATTGCATAAGGCTACCATTCAACCTTCCGAGGTTCTACGCTACCTCCCCTGCATTTTATTTCCTTCACTGCATAAGGCTACCATTCTGCCTTTTGAGGTTCTACGCTACCTCCCCTGCATTTTATTTCCTGCATTGCATAAGTAGTTTCCTGCATTTTCAACCATGTAAGGCTGTGAAACTCGAAAGGATTGAGGTTGGGAGATATGGGCTTGCATGTAGGCTCTCTATAGAAGTAGCTTCTTACTTCCCTTTCAGCAATATAATTCATTATTCTTGACCTGTAATAATCTGTAAACGAATGCTTGGGGGCTGGATAATGGATATGGGAGGGGACTATGCATGTTTAATATAGTTATGGGTAGAAATCATGATCATGGGATTTACTTTACCTATGTGTGCAATAGTATCATGCTTAGGACATGCATACCATGCATTAGAAACCATGTTTTGGTTGTTTACTTCAGCATCTCTACCATACTCCTATTTACTTTAGAAATCCTGTTAATAGCTAATAACTATAACAAAATATGTCATAATGATACTGCTTCTGCATTTGGATCTAGAAATCATGCTTCTGGACTCATAATCAATGTGTGCATAATCAGTATATATACGGACGCCTAGGCGAACCTTAGGCCTAATACTTATTAAAACTAAAATCAATTGTTTTATGTATTGCATGTATTAAAAGTAGTCTTTAAAACTAATCAGTCTCTTCTGAAAACCTTAGAACCTTGCTGTTTGTCACTACTTTTACTCATGCAACTGATGGATTTTCAAAACGAATCTCCTTTTCTGAAGTTCATGCAAATCATTTTGTTTTTCGTAAACCATTGCTCTATTTTTCAAATTACTGGTTCTTGAAATTGTGTACTCACTATCCTTTTACTAAAACTCTTATAGACTACTGATTCTTTCTCTATTTTGAACTACTGGACTTCAAAGTCAGTCACTCCTTTTCGAAATCGCTCTGTTTTATTTAAAGGGTCCTGCCTCACTTCCAATTACTGGCTTTTCTGGAATTATTCACTTGTTTTATTGAGAAAAGTATCTAAGATGTTATGCATTTTAAATTTCTCCTCCTGCCTTTAATAAACTGGATCTCCATAATCCATCACTCTTTCCTGAAAACTACTATGTTTTAAGTGAATTTCCTGTTTTAATACTGAGTTTTCAAAATCATTTTCCTTTGTTAAACTTCTGAAACCTACTGTTTTCTGACTTAAAAATCCTGTTTTAAATCCTCCCTTTTGAGACCTTGGTTGTGTTTGATATGTGCTATTTATGTGTTTACATGTGGAGGGATCTGTGAGCCTTTTATCTGCCCTTACATGTTCCCCATATTTGTAGTCCTAATCGTTTTATATGTCGCTTAGGATTTTGTCTTTTTAAACCTAGGGGGTTCAGCTTAGTACCCACCTTGTAAGATTAGTAGTCCTAAACACCCATAGAATGGGACGGGTAGAATGCGAATATGATGACCAGTGCGCTAATACAACGTGTTTCCCTTCTTCGAGGAGTGATTACCAGGTATTGCATTGATGTGATCCGTATTACTTTAAACCTGGGGCAATTCTTTTCAAATGTTCTTACTCTAATGTTTTCCCAAACCTTTAAATATTTTCATATTTGTTTGAAATCCCCTTTTATATGAACCTTACTTTCTATTTTTTTACTGTCCAAATTCACAAAATTTCTTGGCTGGGACCCACAATTGTGGATCTTGAGCGGTGCCTAACATCTTCCCCTTAGGATAACTTCAAGCCCTTAGCCAATCTCTCGTAATGCAAACTAGTTCATGAGTTATCTACTCTAGGTGTCCTAACGCACCACAAAATCGTTAGGTGGTGACTCTTCCTTAAACCTCTTCCTTTAAGGAGTTGTCAAGAATGTCATGAACCTGATCACTCCGCACATGACCTATGCGTGGAAAAAAAGGGGGCGCGACACTACTATGCGATCACATCTCCCTATTCGCGATTGCATAGAACCTTTCTGGCCATCAACATTATTTCCTCTATGTGATCGCATCTTTTAATCCGCGATCACAATGCCTTATAATCTGAGCAGACAGATTATATTCTAAAATTGAGGGTTAGGCCATTATTATCATATTTTGACTTCTAGAGCTCGGTTCTTGGCGATGTTTGAAGGATTTTTCACACAAATCGAATGGGTAAGTGTTATTCCACTAGAATTATATATATTTCATGAATTAGTTTTATTTATATAATTTAATTTTTGTTTTGGGTTTAGGGGATTGTGGGTTTTCAAAGAAAACTTCAAAAATGAAAATTTATGAGCTGAATAACCAAATATTATTGGAATTGGATAACTTTAGTATGGGTGAACTCATATCGGAATGGATAATTGGAATTTGTAAAATTTGTCGGGTTCCGAGGTGCGGGCAAGGGGGGTTGACTTCTGGGTCGATTTTTATAATATTGTAAAGATTCAGACTTTATTATTCGTAATAGTTCCTTATACGTCTTATATGTATTTTGAAGTTGTTTTAGATGATTTTGAGCTGTCCGGAGGCCTTCCCGCCCGAGAAGTCTATTTTTGAGTACCGGTTTGTCATCTTTGAGGTAAGTATCTTGCCTAACCTTGTGTGGGGAACTTCCCCTTAGTATTGAGTCTACTATGTCGATTGTAGTCCACGTACGTGAGGTGACAAGTGCGTACTCAGACTTATTTGTAAATAGATTGCCCGTTTAGTATTTTTGGTCCTTATGTTCCCCGTCTATGAATTGAATATGTTATATCTGAATTCCTGATTTCTAGTTTCATCTCTTCCTGCTCAAATTAGAAGTACTTGCCTAGCATTCCTTGTTTCTTATATGATCTTAATTGACTTAAATGAAGACGTTGTTTTTCCTACCGTTATACTATATCTTTCATCATACGCTGCCTATGTGACTAAAACTACTATAATCTAGCCCTATAATTGGCTAACAAGTAATTGGAATATCTATACATTGGTCAAGCATGCTCGTGAGTCGTACATTGTGATTTAAATGATTATCCCTTAAGTACTACTTAGGTTTAATTGATGACCGCCCATGTTAATGGTATTTCATTGATGATACCTATTTACTGAGCATTTGTTCAAGCGGAGTTTATTTGTGAAGCTAATTGTCTAAGTCAGATTAGTTATAGCTGATTCCCTTGCCGGGATGATTTGGTTTCTTGGTTGCGAACTTGAATATATAGAATCATTGCTATATTGCCTTGTTTTCCTCTCGTTACGCTGCTTCTCTTTGTGCTTGGCATTGTTTTCAGTGGCTACTTCTTATGAGTGAGTTTTACCATTTTTTGTGATTTAAGTCTTTGTATTGATTTGCTCATCGCACTTTGCATTCGGTCTTGTTTTCTTTTGCGCCTATTGTGGCAATATATGTTGTTTATGTCTCATTCTAGGTGTTTCCTCAGTGGCTGCGTTGCATATTTAATTGGGACTACGGACCGAGATCCGGGAGCTTTTCCCATGTACTGCATTGCATATTTAAATTGGGACTACGGACGAAGATCCGAGAGCTTTCCCCTTGTACTGCATTGCATATTTAAATTGGGACTACGGACGAAGATCCGAGAGCTTTCCCCTTGTACTGCATTGCATATTTAAATTGGGACTACGGACAGAGATCTGCGAGCTTTCCCCCTGTACTGCATCGCATATTTAAATTGGGACTACGAACGAGATTCCAGGAGCTTTCCCCTGTACTGCATTGCATGACAAATTATGAGTTGCGGGCTGAGTTACAGTGGTTTTATCATTGAGGAGATTTGGATCGAAATATTTATATATATTTATTGAAAAGTGTAGTTGAAAAGCAATTATCTCAAGGAAAAGTTATGTCTGAAGGACTTCTATTTCGAAAGTATACTTGAAAAGTATTTGTCTTCCAGAAAAATGATATTTGAAAGAGCGGTGTTTGGGAAGGTATATTTGAACACCACTTATTTTGATTATATTTGAAAGAGCAATATTTGGGAAAGTATATTTGAACACCACGTATTTTGATGAGACTATGTTTTAAAGAATTCTATTTACAAAAATATATAAATATACATTCAGAGAAAATATGTTTCAAAGAAGAAATTTCTCTATTCCGAAATGATTATATCTTTAAAGCTTTTGAAATAAACTCACGATTTAATGGTTTTCACTCGAAGGTTTGACCAGTCTTATTGAGTTTATTGGCTAAGGCCTGGCGTGAATAAATTGATGCAATGCTAAGTTGCTATTGTTTTATTGTGTTGTGGTTCCCAACATTTGGCTTGCATTCTTTCCATTCTCTTTGCGTATTTTTATTATGTTGTCCATTGATCGTAATTATTGAATTTTCTTCCGTATTATTAGATCGTACTGTTAATTATATCAAAATTTTTTTAGATAGATATGATGTTTCGGTCATTTGTACACTTATGTCTTCTTACTTATTAGACCAGTAGTGTATTGACTAGTCCTCGTCACTACTTCACCGAGGTTAGTCTTGATACTTATTGGGCACCGCCGTGGTATGCTCATACTACACTTCTGCACATTTTTGGTGCTCATACGTCGAGACTGTTATAATTCCTTTATTATTGTTGTTGTTCAATTGAAATGTTAGGCTTACCTAGTCCCTATGACTAGGTGCCATCACGATACCCAACAAAGGGAAATTTGGGTCGTGACAATCTGCTTTAGATTATTTATTTGCTAAAAGACTAGTAAAATAGATAAATCGGTACTTTAGTTCCATGTAGTGGTATCTTGTGCCCTAATATAGTGCCCATTAAGCGTAGTAAAATGTACTGCCCTTTAGCGTAGTATCTTTTTAGTTATTGAAATTAATCATTTAAGTCTCTGTTAACCCAAAAATATCTCAAAAAAACTAATAGTTCAAACACAAATTCTCTCCAATTCTAGTCAACAAACGTAAGAAAATAACATTAAAAACAAAAATATTGTCAAACTAAGTATTGTTATATGAATATTTAATAATTAAATCATGTATAGTTATGAAAATTAGTTATTTAATTTTATTATAGTCAAAAATAGGTGAATAACAATGAAATATATAAAATAATAAAACTAACATATAAAATAATAAACCAACATATATAATAAAAAACTAACATATAAAATAACAGACATGTTGAGTGATAAATCAGAGAAATTTTCTCATCAAGAATATTGAATACCTTGGTTCTACTAGGCCTCAAATATCGAGTCTGGAACAAAAAATATGGTTCACTTGGACTCAAAGTAAGTATTGCTATATGAATATTTAATAATTAAATACTATATATGAAAATTAATTATTTAATTTTATTATAGTCAAAAATAGGTGAGTAATTATTTCCTCGCTCCTCATTCGCCCGTGGAGATAAGTTTAGATCAGTTCAAACTCTTTCACCTGGAACCTAATCGACTAAAACTGCTTCAAAATAACCACCCGATGACTTAGGGATATCCCTACTTTTCGCTCTCATTATTGGGAACGTCTCCAGCCTTGACGTACATTTCTAACATTTTTATCACAAGAAATTCCTAGTATTCATCTGGAGTCCTTAGAAAAATCTCTTAGAGTTTCATCGTCTTCGATGTTAAACTCAACAAAGCAAGCAAACCCTTGCGGAGTGACAGAATACGGATATCTTCTGGTTACTTTAATATTCACCGAATGTTTCTCACACTCATTTCTTTACATAACAACGATACTAATTTAGCGTACTCCATTGTAAGTGGTAACTTAACATGATGTTGTTGAGATAAACTATAGATTACTGAGTTATTCGCCATCACAACCTCACCCCCAATATAATGAAACCCCAATTTTTGCTCTTCAGACATTATGACAAAATGCAAAACAACTTAATGATGAAATATTTCACAAGAGTTGAGAATATTTATGAATGGTTTTTTTTAAAATCCTGAACCTCTTTAAATAAGGCAAAAACCAGTCCGGGTTACAGTTATTTGAGGTGTAGCATGGACGCTATACCCAGTTGAATTTTGTTATGTCAGTTAAGCCCATGAGAATTATTGGTGGGCCCATATAACGTATATAGCGCGGTAAGTTAGGGCGTTATATATATAGCGCGTTAAATAAGGGCGCTATACTTAACTGGGCAAACAACCGTTAAAGTATAGTGCCTTATAAAAGGGCGTTATATATATTAGGGGTTTTTTATTCCTATACACTATTGGAAACTTTATTACCTTAAATTTCCATATTTAGTTAATTACCCGGCATAAACAAGTTTTATTTATAATCAATCCACCTTAATATGCTCCCAATCCATTATTTGTGCCTTTAATCAAGGGATTTAGTTATACTCTTTTCCTTTTTTCTCTCCTCTCTCCCCTCTTCTCTCCAGATTCTCTCTTGATATCCCTGCTTCCTCTCTGACTTATTTGTTTGAGAATTCCCAATCCATAATTTGCTTGAACTTCACTTCTATTTTGTTCTCCACATCTATTTCCCGGAAAATTGATGTGCTATGTTTTGGCACCTGATCCTAAAGAAGCACAAAAAACAATAATTGTTAATAACTTCTTAACAATTATGTAGGACCTTCTCCTCTGCTGATGAGCGTCGCCCTTGATTATGTAGGAGTAGTAACTTTGAATAGCATCAGTTAATGAGAACACACAATTCTCAAGCAATGTGAAACAAAAACATAAAACTTAAATACAAAATATATGCAATATGTCTTTTGTATATTTTGTATCTACTTTATACATAGTAAAAACAAATTTCATATAACTAATTTAATATTAAACAACTTATATAAAACTTTCACACATTATTTCTACCCAGTTACATGCAACTACAATAACATACAATAATTAAATAAATAAAGTCACGACCCATAATTCAAACATGTTCGTGATGGCGCCTATCGTGTAAGTAGGAGAGCTGAAATATTACTATTGATTGATTTTAAGAATTTAATAAAACAATATCAACATTTAAAGTTCTCATAAACTAAATGAACTCTAAATAATATTAATATAAAGTGCGAAAACAACCCCAAACATTGGGGTGTCACTAAGTCACGAGCGTCTATAACTATGAACGAAAATATAGTATTGTCTAAAAGAATAAATGGTAGAAGGAGTGACAAGGTCCAGCGGACGCTGGCAGCTACCACTACCCCTAATCCTAACAGGTCGTGATGGCGCCTATCGTGGAACTAGGCTAGCCAACCATCACATAACTACCTATACGTTCAATTATAATGTTTCAATAATCAATAACAAGCAACAACAAAGCATAAAATAATTTCTTTAAGTCTTTACGCCGCAATAATAATCTAACATTCTAAACAATCCTCCCAAGACTGGAGTCAATGATCATGAGCATTTAAGAAAATAAACTAACTCTGCTAATGTCATAATAAGTGTCTATGAATCAAATGCTAATACTATATGAGGAAGGGAAATGAAGAAGCTGCGGCCTTTGAATAGCTACCTCAAAATCCCGTAAGCTGCTGAATCCGAACGAAGGCAGCTACTGCTCTGAACCGGTACCTGGATCTATGCACAGAGGCACGGGGAGTAATGATGAGTACGCCAACTCAGTAGTAATGAAAATAAATCACATTCTGAGAAATACGAAACACACAACATAGATACACCAATTCACAATAAGCAGTAAAACACCAAGTCACCATAAAGTATTCATCAAATACATAAGTTCGAAAACCAATTTCTAGAAATCCTTTGAAACGAGTATAATTTAAATGTATCTCAGTAAAACTCTCAGTATAATAAGTTTGAAAAACGAAGTGAATCACAGTCAAAAACTCAGTTAAACCATCATAAATCTTCCCCTCGGGCCATAATCATTTCTCGTAACAATTTCCCTCAGCAGCTCACCATCACTCAGTATCAGCCCAGCGTGTAACCTCAAAGTCACTCAGTATCAGCCCCGCGGGCATCACTCGCACTCAGTAGGTACCTGCGCTCACTGGGGGTGTGTACAGACTCCAGAGGGGATCCTACAGCCCAAGCGCTATAACAAGCCACATCATGGAATAAATCACCCACAATATTGGTCCTCGGCCTCTCTCGTATCATAACATCCTCACAATATTGGCCCGCGGGCTCACTCAGTCAGACACTCTCAACATGCCACTCGGGCCATTATTATATCGGGCTCTCTACCCAAAACAATGTTTCATTTTCAAGAAATAATATCAAAATACTCTGAGTGTCAAAAAAATTATCAAGAAAAGATTGAGTGGAAATCATAACATATCAAGTGAGGAAAATAGTAAAAACAGCCCCCAAGGGGTAAATAGATCGGCACAAGGCCCCAAACATGGCTTGCAGCCCAAATTATATCAATACTATTAAGCATAGGCTTTAAAATCGGGTTCACAACTCAATAGTTGCCTAAAAAGGAATAGATTTCCAAATTTCCAATCTTTGCATTCCAAAATCCGTGAAAGGTTTCAAAGTTCAGGGTTTCATATCCTCAGGACAAGATTTAAAGACATTACTTACCTCAAACTAGTCCGAAGCTACTCTGCACCCCGCTTGCCTCTCGAATAAACTTCCGGGCGCTCCAAAACTATAAAGATCAGATATGTATCATCAAATTATGCTAAAGGAATGAATTCCAATTGAAAAGTACATATTTTAGCTCAAAACCCGAAATTAGCCAAAACCCGACCCTCGTTCCCGCGTCTCGGAACTCGAAAAATTTTATACCAAAATGTTCTTCATCATCTCACGAGTCCATACATATAAAGGACGGTAAAATCGGAGTTCGTTTGACCCTTCGAATCATCCCCTAAAGGTCTCATAATCTCAAGCCCTAATTCCATCTTTTTCTACTAATTTTCATAAATTAAACACTAATATTATAATCCTTAATCAGCTATAATCGAGTATTAGGCTCCAAAATCATTACCTCAATGAAGAACATCGATATCCTCTCTTCAAATCGCCTCAAAAGTTTTTTTCCCGTTCATCAATGGTGGAAAAATAGGTATTGGTCGTGGAGGGTATATTTAAATACTGCCTAGTTCTTTATTCATCGTGATCGCGGGAAACACATCGCGATCGCGAAGAAAAATTTCTCAGCTTCCTAAAAATACTCTCTGTGATCCCACCCTTATTCACGCGATTGCGATGACCAACTTCCCTACTCACGCGCCCCCTCATTTACACTACGCGAGTGCAACATGCTTCACACGATAGCACTGCTCAACCTCTGTGGTCACGAACACACTTATGCGATCGCAGAGAGAAAAATTCTGCCCCTCTGAATTTGAACTACGCGATCATGTCTCTCCTCACCCGATCGCAGTGAAGGATTTCCTGCTGCACAAAAACCAGAAAACCAACAATTCTCTAAGGCCCGATAATGCCCGTTAACAACCCGAAATCAGTCCCGAGCCCCTCGTGACCCCAACCAAAGTTACCAACACATCATAATTGATTATTCAAACTTAATTGCACTCCCAAAACACTAAAAATAACATCAAAACACCAAAATCATTCCGGTTTCAAGCCTATGAACTTTGAAATTTCTATAATCCACCAACGATGCCCAAACAATCAAAAACAACTCCGATTGACCTGAAATTTTGCAGACATATCCAAAATGACATTATGAATCTGTTTCAACTTCTGGAATTTCATTCCGACCCCGATAGCCTATTTTCCACTGCCGACCGGATATCACAAAAAACTGACTTCGCCAATTCAAGACTATTTCTACACCGGACATCACAAAAATGTCCTGAACACACTCCTAAGTCCCAAATCACCTAAAGAAGCTATCCGAATCATAAAATATGCACTGCGATGCCGTTTACCAATAAGCCAACTCCCAGTTGTCTTTTCTAACTATAAAAGCTATTTTTAAAGACTAAATGACTCAATTCTCACTACCACCATTCCGAACCCGAGCCAATCGACTCTAACACATCATAAACAGTAATACCAATCTATGACAAGGAAAAAACAACAATAATAATTCAAATTCTACGGAACGAACGACCGAGTCGTTACATTCTCCCCCACGTAAACATACGGTCGTCCTCGAACGTGCCTAGAGTTGTTACAAACACCGCCAAAATTGTTGTGTAACCTACCATGCACATATTTGGAGGTGATTCCACGTCACCTTACCCCATATAGGTATAATACCACAACACAGTTGAAATTTCAAAGTCCGATCTTGACCCATAAACCTTAGAACCGAATTTCCACTTTTGAGTCCATTCACAAGATCAAATTTCCAAGAGTATAAGCTGAAATAGTCTAAACACGTTGTATCAAGCCATATATGCAACACAAGATGAAATCACATAATATATTGCATGACTCAATACTTCTAGCAATGACTCCTAATCCCAATCACTATTCATAACAACCCAATAACGGTAATTAACCTCTTATCAAACAAAACCTCGCTTAAACACCTTCATATGGCGCCAATGATTAAAGAAACACGTAGAAACCAGCAACCATTCGTCCGATCAGCATCAATACCATCCAGAGCCATAACTTGTGCAACTAGTGCACTAAATAACAACATCCCAAGAGCTCAATTTATAAAATAGAGAAGACTCATACGAGAGGATTATCCTGCCATTAACTATTACCATCACATCATCATGCTAGAAGTTTGGCAAACACCATAAAATTAGAACACAAGAATCTGACACCAAGGATCATACCTCTACCTAACTCTGTTTCAACGTGTGATCCCATTCAAACGCTGGACCACATGAAATACTCCAAGCCACCTTGCTCAAAATCAATAACCATGTGAAATTCAACATCAAGTACTCAAAGTGCATTACCATAACAACAGGGAAAATTGGACGATACCATGCCACCTGAACCAGCAATAACATAACCAACACGTCTCAATCCTGTAACACCCAATTACTTACCTTAGTCAAATCTAGCTAATAAGCCCAATTAGAATCGCACCCTATGCACATACAACCAATGATCACAACCTCCTCGAACACTGAAAGGTAACTGATAGATCACTCTAAAGCACGAATAAGCTCAATGAAAATCAAATGGTACATCCCTCAACAATAGCAATTTGGGGTCAACAATTCTGACTCAGTGTAGAAAACACACCCATACTGGCCTACCAAGAATTCTAAATCAACTCTGGTCATCCATAATCGGTAGATAACTCTCTAAAGGTTCATAATGACTGAATCATGACATATATAACACCCGACTAGACTAGCTTACATCCCCGTAGTTCACAACTATAAAAATAATATATTCATGAAAACTCCCAGTTTCAAAATCCACGAGGCGTACCAATTACCATATTTGATCCCAATTCCACCACTCAAATATATAACACAGCCCTAATACTTTATCATTTCACGAGGGATAACCCCATAATTCCTCTGTGTCACCAAAAAACCTTGAATATCAACAGTCGATCCAACAAGAGAGCATCGTAACACCAATGAAGCACCCTTATTCAAGCACATTATCCTTAATGATTGTATACTCTCATCAAGCAACCCAATAGTGGTATCCTTTACCTAATTGATGCGTGGCAAGAATTCATAGTTTTAAGCATTATATACATTTTATGTGCTTTTGTGATAAAAATACACGTTATATGTGCATAATGGAGTCTATTTCATGTGTAGGTGAATTGGAGATGGAATCCGAGCTAAATGGGTTCATAAACACAAAAAAATACGCTCACGAGTCGAAAAGGAGCGACCCGGGCAATACTCGGGCGTTTGGCCCCTAATGCCAGGCATGCCCAGGCGTTAAGGGGGTGTTTGGCCCTTAAGGCCAGAGTGACCCTGGCATTAGCCAGGCGTTAGACCCCTAACGCCAGGCCTGCCCAGGTGTTAAGGAGGCGTTTGAGGCTTAACGCCTGGGTGCCTGGTCCAGTGAACTCCGAGCTTTAAAGGTTTTCAAGTGTTTCCCGTTTGGAATAGAAGTCACCTACATGTTTAGGATTTATCCCAAACGTATAAATAGACCCAATAACATAACTTTGAAGGCGATGCCATTTTTAGAGAGAATATACACACTTTTAAGGCAAAGGATTATCAGTTTTCTTCATCTTAATCTAGTATTTTCCATTGATGCAAAAACTTATGCAATTGTTTAATTCTAGTATGAGTGGCTAAACACCCATTGTTCTGGGGTTGTGGTTTAGCCATGAATATTGTTATTCGATATTAACTTAACCTTGATTTTAATTTTATCAATATATGGTTGTTTCTTCAATTATGAATTTAATTGCTTAATATTTTGGCCAAAAATTTTGTTCTATATACTATCTATGTTATGCTTGGGAAAGCCGTATATAGATTAGAGAAGAATTGAAGAGAGCGCGATCTTAACCCTTTAGGGGAGCGGATTTGTGGTTAGGATAGGAATATACCTAGTCACCGTGCTTAATTAAATATCGAAATCTTAGTGTATTCTAATAGACTGATTTCATAGGAATATAGGCGTTAATCTATTGAGAATAGGCGAGTAGTACTTTGGGAGAAGGCTACGAGAGCAATTATCGATTAACTAGCAACCATGAGTGAATTATATGGACGGGAGAGTTAATTAGAATGCAATATGAATGGTGAATTGATCATAACCCTGGAATATTTGTCTCTATTGAATACACAACAATATTCTCGTTACTTGATAATTAGTTCATATAATCATAGAATAAATTAGTTATATTCTTGGATTTTGTTTTGGCTCGATTAAATAGCAATTAGAGTGATTCAATAATTAGTTTACGCAAGTCCCTGTGGGTTCGACATTCGATTTAACATTATATTACTTGCTACGCCCGCGTATACTTGCATGTGCCATTTGGGACCAACAAGTTTTTGGCGTCGTTGCCGGGGACTTGAATATAGACTACTTTTTGGTTACTTGATTTAATGGTTTATTTCATTGAGTCTAACGTCACGTGATTTTTGCTCTAATCTCAGGAACTTCGAGTGAATGCGTAGGGTCAAAACCCAGGATAGACTTGACGACTTTGACCCCGAACCTGAGAGATCATTTCATAGGAGATTGTGAGAAGCAAGAGATAAAAACAATCTTGAGGACTTCATCCGATTTCCTGTGAACATGGTATAGGAGAAACACATGGCGGTTCAGGAGGTGGTAATGCCAAGCATTGCTAATGTCACCTCCAGCATCATGAAGCCCAGACTCACTGGGAACTTTGAGCTGTAACAGAGCATGATCCAACTACTTCATGCAAACGGGTAGTTTTTGGGTCTTCCACACGATGATCCACAACAACACATTTTAAACTTCTTGGAGATTAGTGATACTTATATCACTAACGGGGTCACGCCAGATTATGTGAGGCTCACACTTTTCCCATTCACTATATTGGGCGAAGCAAAGCGATGGCTGAAGGCAGAACCAGCTAATTCCATCACAACATGGAATGATCTGGCGAGAAAATTTCTGGCAAGGTTTTTCCCTTCAGGAAAGACCACAAAGATCGGGAGTGAGATAGTCTCCTTTAGGTAGAAAACAGGAGAATCGTAATATTCAGCATGGGAAAAGTTCAAGGGGCTACCCAGAGACTGTCCTTATCACAATCAGACAAACGAGGTGTTAGTACACACTTTCATTGAGGGGCTCCATCTGTAAACAAAAATTGTGGTAGATGCAGCAGCTGGAGGTCAGGTTTTGGAGAAGAATTATAATGAAGTATTTGCATTACTGAATAAATTCTCCAAAAGCAATCCAGTCTGGCAAGGTGAGATGGGGAGAAATATGGTTCAGAAATCACCAGGGGTTCTTGAACTAGATGTGGTTTCAGCATTGTTAGCCTAGATTTCCACATTGACTAACCAAGTCAATCAGATAAACCTGATCATTAACAAGCAACAATCTCAACCAGTGCAACAGACCCAACCAGTGCAACATATTCAGGTATGTTGTGAAGTCTGTGGAGAGGGTCATTCAAGTGAGTTATGCCCAGTTAATCCAGAGTCTGTCTTCTTTGTGGGTAACGCTAATAGGGGACAAGAAAATCAATATGGAAACACCTATAACCCCAACTAGAGAAACCACCCAAACTTCTCTTGGGGTGGAAATCAGAGCACTCAGCATAATTACAGGCATCCAGCACCTCAACAGCAGTACAAGCCACCTCGGGTTGAACCATCAGCAAGCCTTGAGGATATTATGAAGAGAATGATGAATGACCAACTTGCTTTCAATCAGAAAATAATGGTTGATCACCAAGCCCATACTGTATCTATGAGAAACTTAGAAGGTCAAGTGGGGTAACTCGCCAGTTCTCAAAATACCCGACCAACGGGGGCTCTACCAAGTGACACTGAAGCTAATCCTAAAGAACTTGTTAATGCTATATCATTGAGAAATGGCAATCAATTAGAGACAGTCCAGCCCAGTCAGAGAAAGCAGGTAAATATTGATGAGAGACCAACCACTATTGAACCAACATCAGACAACCCCAAAGAATCAGATAAGCCAGCAAAGGAGGTGAGTGCTAAGCAACCTCCACCATTTGTTTCAAGGCCACCCCCTCCATTCCCTCAAAGGTTGCAAAAGGTGAAAGATAATGCAGCATACAAAAAGTTCCTTGATCAATTGAAGCAGGTACAAATCAATATTCCACTGGTAGACATTCTGCAAGAGGTACCCAAATATGCTAAGTATATCAAGGACATTGTTCCAAATAAATGAATGCTGGCTGAGTTCGAAACAGTGGCACTCACTGAGGAAGTTAGATCAAGAATTCAAAACAAGCTACCTCAGAAATTAAAAGATCTGGGTAGCTTTACTATAAAAATCTCAATTGGTAAGCATACAGTCGGGCGAGCTCTGGGCGATCTTGGGGCAATTATTAATTTGATGCCACTATCTGTGTTCAAGCAGTTGGGATTGGGTGAACCACGCCCAACAACAGTGATTTTATAATTGTTTGAGCGCTCCCTAGCCCATCCTGAGGGAGTAATTGAAGATGTGTTGGTTCAGGTGGGATCATTCATATTCCCAGATGATTTCATTATCTTGGACTATGAGTGATTTGGAAGTCCCATTTATTGTGGGGCGTCCATTCCTAGCTACATGTCGAGCTATTATCGATGTGTGTGAAAATGCATGTTGGTGATCGAGTGGAGGTGTTTAATGTTTATAAGGCACTGAAGTTAGCTGTCCACTATGAAGAAATATCCATGATTTCTTTAGTGGAAAGCAAATCAGAGTCCATGCTTCCCTACATGAATCCTATTGACCCTCTTGAGCGGGTTTTGGTTGGGGATGCTGAAGACTGTGAGGATGAAACAAGAGAAGATATTGAGAAAATTCTTGAGGTGTCCTGTAGTTACCTCCACAGGCTATGAAAATTTGAAGAGTTGAATATGCATGTTACTCTAACCCTTCCTAAGCCATCTATTGAAGAGTCTCCAAAGCTGGAACTCAAACCTCTTCCAGCACATTTACACTATGCCTATTTGGGGAACTCTGAAACATTGCCCATGATAATCTCATCCAGCCTGACCAATACACAAGAACATAAATTTCTTAGGGTACTTCGTGAGCACAAAAAGGCGATTGGGTGGACCATTGCAGATATTAAAGGTATCGGTCCACCGTTTTGCATGCATAAAATATTTTTGGAAGACATAATTCGCCCGAGTATTGAGCAGCAAGGGAGGCTGAATCCCATTATGAAAGAAGTAGTGAAGAAAGAAGTCATAAAATTGCTGGATGCAGGCATCATCTTTCCTATTTCTTAAATCAATTGGGTGAGCCCAGTTCAATGTGTACCCAAAAAGGGAGGAACGACCGTGATTGAGAATGAGAAAATTGAGCTAATTTCTACCCGCACTATCACGGGTTGGAGAGTTTTCATAGATTATCGAAGGCTCAACAAAGCAACCCGCAAGGATCATTTCCGCTCCCCTTCATTGATCAAATGCTGGACAGGTTAGCAGGGCATGAATATTATTGCTTTCTGGATGGGTATTCAGGTTACAATCAAATTGTCATATGCCAAGAGGATCAGTAGAAGACCACCTTTACTTGCCCTTATGGCACCTTCGCCTTCAAGCGAATGCCATTTGGTCTTTGCAATGCACCAACCACCTTCCAAAGATGTATGATGGTGATTTTAACCGACATGTTGGAAAAATTCGTAGAAGTGTTTATGGATGACTTCTCAGTCTTTGGGGCATCTTATGATGACTGTTTGAAAAACCTGATCATGGTGCTGGCCCGTTGTGAAGAAATGAATCTGGTGTTAAATTGGGAGAAGTGTCACTTCATGGTGTAGGAAGGCATTGTCTTGGGTCATAGAATATCTAAAAGTGGCATCGAAGTTGATAAGGCAAAAGTGGAGGCAGTTGAGAAACTACCTCCACCAAATTCAGTGAAGGGTGTCCAGAGTTTCTTGGGACACGCAGGATTTTATACGCGCTTTATTAAAGATTTCTCTAAAATTGCTACTCCATTGTGCATGTTGCTGGAAAAAGATATCAAGTTTAATTTTAATGCACCCTGCCTGAAGGCTTTTGAGGAGCTCAAGAAGAAATTGGTAACTGCCCCCATAATTGTTGCACCTGATTGGTCACTACCATTTGAACTTATGTGTGATGTAAGTTTCCATGAATTGGGGCAGTGCTAGGCCAAATGAAAGACAAGGTGTTTTATTCCATCTACTATGCGAGTAAGACCCTCGATGATGCACAACAGAATTACACCACCACTGAAAAAGAGTTGTTAGCTGTGGTGTGGGCCTTTGAAAAATTCCAGGCATACTTGGTGGGCACAAAAGTTATTATCCACACAGATCACGCAGCAATCAGGTATTTATTTACAAAGAAGGAGTCTAAATCTAGGTTGATGCACTGGGTTTTATTGTTGCAGGAATTTGATGTGGAAATAAGAGACCGAAAGGGCACTGATAACCATGTAGCTGACAACCTGTCAAGGCTAGAAAATCATGATCATGTTGAGGAGGGTGGAGGTATTAAAGAAGTCTTTCCTGATGAGGAACATTTTGCTATAACCCAAGACCCTCCTCCGTGGTATGCCGATTATTTGAATTATTTTGTGAGTGGGGTACTTCCCCCGGAAATAAAAACTGAAGCAAGGAAAAGGTTCTTACGCGATGTGAAATTTTACTATTGGGATGAGCCCCACCTGTACAAAGAATGTAGTGATCAGTTAATAATATAGATGTGGAACAGGTGTTGTACGATTGTCATGCATCACCATATGGAGTTCATCATGGTGGCGACCGGACGGCAGAAAAAGTGCTACAATCTGGGTTCTTTTGGCCAACACTATTCAAAGATGCCCACGCATTTGTTAAAAAGTGTGACCAATGCCAGAGAACAGGAACGATAACAAGGAAACATGAGATGCCTTTGAATAATATCTTGGAGGTAGACATTTTTTATGCATGGGGGATAGATTTTATGGGTCTATTCCCATCATCCAAGGAACATAAATACATTTTGCTAACAGTTGACTACGTGTCGAAATGGGTGGAGGCAATTGCATTGCCGACGAATGATGCCATGGTTGTTGATGCGTTTTTGAATGAAAATATATTCTCCAGTTTTGATACTCCACAAGCATTGATTAGTGATGACGGAACCCATTTTTGCAATCGGTTGTTGAATAACCTTTTAGATAAATATGTTGTCCGTCATCGAGTTCCAACATCATATCACCCTCAAACAAGTGGACAAGCAGAGGTATCCAATAGAGAAATCAAGCAAATACTAGAGAAAACGGTGAGTGTGAACCGGAAAGATTGGGCTGCTAAGTTAGATGACGTTTTATGGGCATACAGAACAACATACAAGACACCAATTGGGACATCACCGTACAAGATGGTCTATGGGAATGCATGTCACCTGCCCGTAGAGCTTGAACACAAGGAGTATTGGGCCATCAAGAAGTTAAACATGAACCTTGAAGACGCAGGTGAGAAAAGAATGCTGCAGTTGGATGAATTGGATGAGTTCAGGTTGCACTCATACGAAAATGCCATACTTTACAAAGAAAAGACCAAGAGATGGCATGAAAAACATATACATCCTCGTCATTTTGAGCCGGGCCAACAGGTACTATTATCCAATTCTAGGCTTATACTGTTTCCTGGAAAGCTGAAATTGAGATGGTCAGGACCGTTTGAAATAGTGGGAGTCACTCCATATGGTGCACTTGAATTGCGAGCTATACATGGTGAAAAAACATTTTTAGTGAATGGGCATAGAGTCAAACATTATTGGGGTTGTACCATAAATCGTAAGGAGACCAAAGTCATGCTCGCTGATGACTGAGGTGAGGTTCTGCGTCATGCTGCAATGTTAAATCAGGCGCTTCATAGGAGGCAACCTATTGACTTGTTTTAATCGTCGTGCCACGACATTAACTAAGGCGCTTATTGGGAGGCAACCCAATACTTAGTTAACTCTTAACATAGCTTGAATAATTTTATATAATTGTAGGTACTAACGAGCTTGCGAGTGCATTCAAGTGAAAGGAGCAGTGTCCGTGCATGACGGAAGGTGAGACGAAGGTCAGGGGGTACCTAGAATTTCATCCCTAATGCCTAGCAAACGCGAGGGCAGGCTGGGCGTTTCAGCCCTAATGACTGGCAAACGCTAGGGCAGGCTGAGTGTTTCAGCTCTAACGCCTTGCTAAAGCCAAGGCAGGCTGGGCGTTTCAACCCTAATGCCTGGCTAACGCAAGGGTAGGCTGGGCGTTTGGGACCCAATGCTGGGCTAACGCCAGTGGGTCCAGAATTTAAGACTAAAACGCACGCTTAACGCCAGGTAAGTATCTTCTTCTAATTTTTTTTATATCCCATCTCCCTCTTAAGCAAGAGTTTGCTCCCAAGAACAAAAACAACTTACACAAAAAACGAATTGCTCTCATACTCACACTACAACAAATAGATTACACACACATCTACACACCCACATCAACTCTACACCCACAGCACACACATCTGCACACCCATAGCACACACAAGTCTGTACATGCTCAATTTTGGGGCTCACCTCATCAAATTAAAACTCATCAATCGTTGAGGTATGATTTTATCCCTATTCTGTGTAAATTCGACAGGGATGTTACAGTTATATATGGTGTAACCATGATTCATGGTGGTTCTTTATGGGTTTATGAATTTCATGGTCATATAGTATGATGCTTTGCATCCCAATCCTTGACACCCTCTAGGAATGGGATGAATTTTTTAAACTAAGTGGTATTATGGAAGCCCGCACAGATGTGGGTACAAGAGGCAGTCCCTCAATTCCATAAGAGCTCTCATGGCATTGTGCAGGCCAAGTGCTCGATATAATGCCTCAATGGAAATACATATCCCATTTGGAGCTCGAGTCTCCGGGAAACATCCCACTAATATCATGCATTGTCAATTCCATGAAATGTTAAGTGTGAAGAGGCTCACGAGAAATACCTTGTGTCAATTATTCAATGACGTACCAAGGTGAAGTCTGAGTAACTTTTGGAAAGATTTTGTACTCACTTTGTGACACCCACTAACTACTGATCATATGTGCAGGAAAAATAATGCTACCCAGAAGATCCACTGGCAAGGGGAAGGCCACGTTGTGGGCCCCAGCTAAAAGAAAAGTAAAACCCCCCACAACCCCAAAAGAAAAGAATATGGGGGGGGGGGATGCTGCTTCCAGTATGACTGGTGAGGAAGCAGTAGCTGCTGTTGCTGCTATGAGACAACGACCCACTGGTGAAAGGGAATATGGTCTCAGCGGCATACCACTGCAACTCAGGAAATGGTATGCACGCTGCAAACCCAAGCATGTTCACCCTGAAGGGGCCAGTAAGGAAAGGAGTCTAAGATCAAAATTCCCAGTGATTTGGTGGAGCATCCATGAGTTGGGGCTGGGATATGTGTTCAAACTCAATGGTGAAATCAACCTCAACTTAGTCCGAGAATTCTACGCCGGGTTTGACCATAAGGAAAAGAATGGATTGGTGCCAATTCGCGGGCACTTGGTAGATTTTTCGGCCAAGGCCATTTGTGACTTACTAGGTGCACCAAATGTTCCGGTGGAGCCTCTAGAGAAATTCATCCGCCAGCCCAACTATAGAGAGGTGAGGCACACACTTTATGGGGTTGATTCCACAGCTGCTTGGATTCGAGATAAAGCCACAAATCGCCATAAAAGATTTCCAAAGAAGAAAATGAAGGCTGAGACCCAGATGTGTCTTAAAGTGATTAATGCACGGATACTACCATGCAATCATGACACCTTAATCAGACGAGAGAGGATTTGTGTGCTCTACTTCCTCATGACGGGGCAGAGGGTAAATATGGGTTATCTGATGCGCTATCAAATGGGGTTGGTTCGTTTGAGCAATAGAATTGATCGAATACCATTCCCAAATTTCATAACGCAGTTCCTTCTAAATGATAATGTAGCGGTTGAGCCCAACTTTGACCATACCATTGATCAATTTCAATGAGAGATTGATATCTCTGGCCTAAGACTGAAGGAAGAGGCCTCCCTGACCAATGCATAGCGCAATGTGCGGGATGACAACTTCATGACCCATCTTTATGGGATGATGGATTTGCAGTTGCGAGTAGGAGGTCGGCCGACGTCAGTCGATGAGAAAGTTGAATTGGATCACAGGTACCCGCTAAATGCTTATGCGCTGCAGATGATTGGAGCGGGTGAGGGATACAGGATCCCCGATGATGAGGATATCAACACTCCTAACGACTCTGATGCAGAGCCAATGCGCTCGGATGAGGAAGATGATGACGAAGATGAGCATGAAGAGGAGTGGAGGGCGTTAGATAATGACGATGCTGAATGATCAGGGAGTTTCTTGTACCTTGCTTCTATTGTTGTTTTTGTCTCTATATAATGCACTGGGGACAGTGCATGGATTAAGTGTAGGGTGTGTATGTTGTATTTTGTTGTACGTATGAAGTGTGGAATTGTTGTACTATATGTGGGTTTGTAATGTCGTAGTTGTATTCATGATAAGTAAATGATATTTTTGTTAAGTCTTGTAGTTTTTAAAAAAGTATTTTTGATTTTTCCCGACAATGGACCTCTTAGACAGTTCTCCTGAGGAAGTAAGTCTAAAGAAAATACCAAAAAGATTATTTTTTCTTTTAGGTAGTGTAGTAATTCCCCCTTGGTTTTTCTTTGGACCACGGCTCTTTTCCAAGGGTGCAACTTGAATCGGGTAACTTAAATTAATGTTTATTTTTGTTTTTTAGACTAGTTAGGAATACCCATTCACATGGTTGATGCCGGCATATTAGGCTATGACATACATTCTGCTTTCCCTTATATTTGGTTTGACATGTGATGCCTGAGTAAAAATATATAGCCTATCTTGTGATGCCTTAGCTTAGTTGTTTAACTTGTATGCTACATAGTGTAATATTGCTTAATTCTCTCAATTTTGTGTGCTTTCTTGAATTGAGAGTTTAATAAAACCGTTGTGATTGAGTCGTGTGCAATGTGTGAGTGAGGTTTAGTGATTGTCTATGCTCTCCTGTGTAGTCTAGAACTTGCCCCGTGTGTTAATCGAAATGAAATTATAGGTTATGCTAGTCTAGGGGATGACGTAGGCATTTTCTTGCTTGATCATGGATGTGCTTGTCACATAAGAATTACATTTTCCATTGCTAGCCCCTTTGAGCCGTTTGACATTTTCTTTGGTACCCACATTACAAGCTGTATCCCTATTTTGTTCTTAATTTGAGATTTTTGTACCTCTTTCCTCTTAAGGCACTTAGTCGCTAAAAGAAGTAAGGTGGGATATTGGGAGATAGCTTTTGAGTGGAGCCATGGAAAGACTTGTTAGTGCAAAAAAAAAAAAAAATTTGTATTCAAGAGTCACTAGCCATTGAATCTTCATGTATGGAGTGTGTGTAAAAAAGAAAAAAAAAAAGATATGTACAAAAACATACACACCTCCAAATTTTATTAGTTTGTGCTAGTGAGAATATAGAACTGCTTAATTGAAAAAGGGCTATGTTGAATATGAATTGTGGCAAGGGAATCGGTTGAGAAGAATATGTGTTGATTTGTGAAAGTAGTGTATTAAAGTTTTTAGGAAGGTTAGTCACTATTCCCAAATATATTCTACTCGTCCCGTAGCCTACATTACAACCTTAAAAGTCCTAATTGATCCAAGATTTGGCTAACTTGAATTAGTGGAGATGTACACTACGGGCAAGCTTATAGTATGACCGCGGGATGCATATGAATTCTTTGTGAGAGTGAGTGAATTTGTTCAATTGTGTGACATCCTTAAATAATGTTCAAAAGTATATTTGAATGTGTGGACTAGATATATTCACTCTCTTGTTGTTGGTGAGGGCACATGATCTCATGAACAATTGGTAATATTGTAATTTCTTGTTGGGTAGGTGCGTGAATTGAGAGGGCTTAGTAGTTGCAAGTTGACTCTTAAGGTTGGGTGATTGCAATTAGGTTGTTGGTATGATTGATTGAATTGTTATACTTGGGCATGTTTAAAGAAGGGAAAGAATGTGAAAATTTGTATCTTCATACTTGATTGCCGGTATCGATCATAGTTAAGGGGTAATGTGTGTGATTGAAAAGTAGAATACTCCTTGTTAATGAAATGTGAACGTGCTGAAGGATATTGCTCGAGGACGAGCAAGAGTCTAAGTGTGGGGTGTTGATGCATGGCTAGAATTCATAGTTTTAATCATTATATACCTTACATTTTATGTGCTTTTGTGATAAAAATACACGTCATATGTGCATAATGGAGTCTATTTCATGTGTAGGTGAATTGGAGATGGAAGTCGAGCTAAATGGGTGCCTAAACGTCCAAAATACGCTCAAGGGTCGAAAAGGAGTGACCCGCGCAATACCTGGGAGTTTGGCCCCTAAAGCCAGGCATGCCCGGGCGTTAAGGGGGTGTTTGGCCCTTAAGGCCAGGGTGACCCTGGCGTTAGCCAGGCGTTATACCCCTAATTCGCTCAATATATGGTTGTTGCTTCAATTCTGCATTTAATTGCTTAATTGTTTGGCCAGCAATTTGGTTCTATATACTATCTATGTTATGCTTGGGAAGCCGTATATAGATAAGAGAAGAATTGAACAGAGCGCGATCTTAACCCTTCAAGGGAGCGGATTTGTAGTTAGGATAGAAATATACCTAGTCACCGTGCTTAATTAAATATCAAAATCTTAGTGCGTTCTAATAGATTGATTTCATAGGAATATAGGCGTTAATCTATTGAGAATAGGCGTGTAGTACTTCGGGAGAAGGCTACGAGAGCAATTATCGATTAATTAGCAACCATGAGTGAACTATATGGAAGGGAGATTTAATTAGAATGCAATATGAATGGTGAATTGATCACAACCCTGGAATATTTGTCTCTATTTATTACACAACAATATTCTCGTTACTTAATAATTAGTTCATATAATCATAAAATAAATTAGTTATATTCTTGGATTTTGTTTTGGTTCGATTAAATATCAATTAAATATATTCAATAAGTAGTTTACGCAAGTCCCTGGGGGGTCGAAATTCGATTTAACATTATATTACTTGCTACGACCACGTATAATTGCGTGTGCGGTTTTGGGACCAACACTAATCATCTGAAACTGCCAGTTCTGACCTTCCTTCCAAAACTGAATCGTGACCTCACATATTCCACTCTCCATTATACATGAAATATCGCATACGCCATGCAATCCTATGATAAATATAAGAACTTCATGGTCCCTTCCTAGCCACAAACAACTACTTACCCAACTAGCCAAGAACTTTCCATTTGATCATATCTAGAAGAAAAATCACTATACATCACATGGCCCTCACGCCAGTAGAAATACACATCTCTAACCGTGGTAGAAACCATCAAGAACTCCCGAATCACATTTGTACAACACCAAACCGCCAAGACCGATCCTTCCAACTCAACAAAGCTACGCATGCCACCAAATTCCAAGAGAATTTCTAAGAAACACCCGTAATAACTCATTACCTTATAAACACCCAAAGAACTAACCATATCCCTTATCATGTCGATCCGAAGTACTACCAAGCTATCCTATTTATCTAAGTTCCTTCTGACTTACCTTCGAATTGGTACTTCTTCTCGCCATAATACCGAAATTCTCAATCCCGACTCACCGCACGAAACCCAAGCATAAAAAAAAATATACCGTCTAAGGCTCATAAGCCGCTGAATACTCTCTCAAACATCCCAAAGCACCACATAAAAAATACTTACCCTGAATACACAGCATGTATTTAAAGTCATTACCTTCATTTTCCTGATACTGATGAATAGAATCCATGATAATACAAATACACCACGAGCCTTGACACCTTCCCCGTGAATCTCAATTATATCCCTTCTCACACCTTGAAGATCCTCGATCTTTACTTATAACCTTGAATCCGTCTGAACCATTCTCGAACGTCATTCACTCTACGCAATTTCAATTACACTAACGAAGTAAACAGAACGAACTGACCCCACTTGCAATCCACATACTAGGAAAGTAATCCACACATTTGGAGCAACAATCAAACTCATACACTGCACACACTACCCTTTCAAGTACAACTCAATAATTCAATAAATTCCATTATCCATAAGGTACATTACAACATGTATCAAAGAATCCCATTACTCGAGCCATTCCCAGACTCTACCTCTGCAGGGCAATTAATGGTTCCCAACATACCTCGAACTGTAACCAATACAACACATAATCGTGTAATCAACTTATCAATAATGAACTCCCCAACCTGGCTCAAATCCAAGGATCAAGACAAACAATAACTCGCGACGCCCACACATTATCATTTCCACCATATTGTGGTGGGATTCAACTAAATCCTTCATATATGAACCAGACCATCTAACCCTCAACTCATATGCAAATCTCGCATTCACCATTTTAATTGTCATGCCAACTCCCACAAGTGATCTAAACTCAAATTACAACATACATCATTTACTGATAGAGAGAACTTACTACAGATAAACATAAGGGTCACACACGTCAGGATAACCCGCAGGAGATACCCCTACCTGCTTAACCTCAAAATGATATCTCCCTATATACTTCCGAAAATCATAGCTCTCACGCAATCACTATATTTTCCTACATTAGAACACAACCACTGCCTACCCTAGTGACATCTCATTAAGCGGTATAAGGACCGGAAGCTGATGGCAATACGAACACTGGAGCTCTGGTCAAGGAAATCTTGAGCTTTTAGAGGCCCTACACACACGCGTCTGACCACATGGATACCTTCACTGGACACTACGTGTCCCAAGAATGCTACTGAACTGAGCCAAAAATTCACACTTGGAGAACTTTGCACAGAGCTTATCCTCCATATATCCTCGTAATACCATCATCAATTGCTGAGTATGCTACCCCTAGCTACGAGAGTACGACAAGATACCATCAATAAATACAATAACAAAGGAGTTATAACGAGGATGAATACACAGACAATCAAATACACGAACAATTATGGAGCATTGGTCAAACCATAAGACATCACCCAGAACTCATAACACAACAGAAGGATCCACTTCACTCCACGTCTAAACAACATGGGAGGTCCTTCACTACACTCACAACTCGAGGCCATATTCTAACTTAAGACTAAGTCAATCACTCAATGATTCTTGTTACATCTCCCGCTACTCCATCCTTTTCACAATCACACAATTTGAACACATCTAACTATCACCCACACTCACCACATAGTCATCTAGTCACAAGGTTCCATCAATAAGGACACAAACAAACATATAAGTCCCCCAACACATGTGCTCACACAAACGAAATCTCAGCACTCAAGTCACAGTCAAAAATCTGGCCTCATGTCCTTTTGACTAACCCATTATCAACAGGTTAAAAATCACATCTCGCCCATTAAATTCACAAGCCGACGACGCACAACTAATACCAACCGCTTGTGTGCGCATTCGAATACATAAACGGAATTCAAAGAGTTACGCTTTTGGATGAATAAAATGGATTCGCACGATAAGAATTCAAGAACGTGGAATGTTTCCTAAGGGTTTTGCAGCCTCTCGAAGGTAAGTACAGACGTCTTCGTACCGATCCGTAAGACTCTACTAAACCTGCTCATGACCGTTGAGTCCTATGTAACTTAGTTCTCTAATACCAATTTGCCACGACCCCAAATCCTTACAGGTGGTGATGGCGCCTGTCGTGGAACTGGGCTATCCAACCATCACATAACTACCCAGCTGTTCTATTATAATGTTTCAATAATCAATAACAAGCAACAACAAAGCATAAAATAATATCCTTAAGTCTTTACTCCACAATAATAATCTAACATTCTAAACAATCCTCCCAAGACTAGAGTCAATGATCATGAGCATCTAAGAAAATAAACTAACTCTACTAATGTAATATAAGTATCTATGAATCAAATGCTAATACTATATGAGGAAGGGAAATGAAGAAGCTGCGGACACTGAATAGCTACCTCAAAATCCAGTAAGCTGCTGAATACGAACGAAGATAGCTACTCATCTGAACCTGTACCTAGATTTGTGCACAGAGGAACATGGAGTAATTATGAGTACGCCAACTCATTAGTAATGAAAATAAATCACAGTCTAAGAAATACGAAACACACAACACATATACACCAATTCACAATAAGCAGTAAAACACCAAGTCACCATAAAGTATTCGTCAAATACATAAGTTCGAAAACCAATTTCAAGAAATCCTTTGAAACAAGTATAATTTCAATGTATCTCAGTAAAACTCTCAATAAAATCAGTTTGAAAAACAAAGTGAATCACAGTCAAAAACTCAGTTAAATCATCATAAATTTTCCCCTCGGGCAATAATAATTTCTCATAACAATTTCCCTCAGCATCTCACCATCACTGAGTATCAGCCCAACGGGCAACCTCACAGTCACTCAGTATCAGCCCCGTGGGCATCACTCGCACTCAGTAAGTACCTACGGTCACTAGGGGTGTGTATTGACTCTGTAGGGGCTCCTATAGCCCAAGCGCTATAACAAGCCACACCATGGAATAAATCACTCAAAATATTGGCCCTCGGCATCTCTTGTATCATAACATCCTCACAATATTGGCCCGTGGCCTCACTCTGTCAAACACTCTTAACATGCCACTCGGGCCATCATTATACCGGGTTCTCGACCCAAAACAATGTTTCATTTTCAAGAAACAATATCAAAATACTCTCAGTGTCAAAAAATTTGCAAGAAAATACTAAGTTGAAATCATAACATATCAAGTGAGGAAAATAGTAAAAACAGCCCCTAAGGGGTAAACAGATCGGCACTAGGCCAAATTATATCAAAATATATCAATACTATTAAGCATTGTCTTTATAATCAGATTCGCAACTCAATAGTTTCCTAAAAAGGAATATATATCCAAATTTCCAATCTTTGCATTCCAAAATCCGTGAAAAGATGCAAAGTCCGGGGTTTCATACCTTCGGGACAAGAATTAAAGACATTACTTACCTCAAACTAGCCCGAAAAGCTACTCTGCAACCCGCTTGCCTCTCGAATCAATTTCCGAGCGCTCCAAAACTATAAAAATAAGATCTTTATCATCAAATTATGCTAAATGAATGAATTCCAATCGAAAAGTACCAATTTAGCTCAAAACCGAAAATTAGCCAAAACCCGACCCCCGGGCCCGCATCTTGGAACCCAACAAATTTTATACAAAAATGTTCTTCATCATCTCACGAGTCCATACATATAAATAAGGCTAAAATCGGAGTTCGTTTGAGTACTCAAATCATCCCCTAAAGGTCTCATAATCTGAAGCCCTAATTCCATCTTTTTCTACTGATTTTCCTAAATTAAACACTGCTATTTTGATCCTTAATCACCTATAATCAAGTATTAGGGTCCAAAATCCTTACCTCAATGAAGAACACTTATTTCCTCGCTTGAAATCGCCTCAAAAGCTCTTTTCCTGTTCAACAATGGTGGAAAAATAGGTATTGGTCACGGAGGGTTTATTTAAATACTGCCCAGGTCTATATTTATCGCGATCGCGAAGCACAATTTCTCAACTGCCCAAAATACTCTCCGCGATCGCAAACTTATCCACGCGATCGCGGAGCTCCAATTTCCAGCCCACTGCGATCGCACCCCCATTCACGCGATCACGATGACCAACTGCCCCACTCACGCACCCACCCATTTACACTACGCGACCGCAACATGCTCCACGCAATCGCACTGCTCAACCTCTGCGATCGCGAAAACACTTAGGCGATCGCAGAGAGAAAAATTCTTCCCCACTCAATTTGAACTATGCGATCGCGTCTCTCATCACGCGATCGCATTAAAGGATTTCCTGCTGCACCAACACCAGAAAACCAGCAATTCTCTAAGGCCCGAAAATGCCCGTTAACCACCTGAAATCAATCCCGAGTCCCTCGGGACCCCAACCAAAGTTATCAACACATCATAATTGATTATTCAAACTTAGTTTCACTCTCAAAACACTTAAAATAACATCAAAACACCAAAATCATGCCGGATTCAAGCTTAAGAACTTTGAAATTTCTAAAATCCACCAACGATGTCGAAACTATCCAAAACAACTCCGATTGACTTGAAATTTTTCAGACATATCCAAAATGACATTACGAATCTATTCCACCTTTGGGAATTCCATTCCGACCCCGATAGCCTATTTTCAACTGCCGACCGAAAATCATCAAAAATTGACTTTCGCCAATTCAGGCCTAATTTTACACCGGACATCACAAAAATGTTTTGAACCTAAGTCCCAAATCACCTAATGATGTTATCTTAACCATAAAATCCGCATTTCGAGGTCGTTTACCAATAAGTCAACTCTCAGTTGACTTTTTTAACTATAAAGCTATTTTTAATGACTAAATGACTCAATTCTCACTACCACCATTCCGAACCCGAGCCAATCGACTCTAACACATCATGAATAATAATACCAATCTATGACAAGACAAAAACAACAATAATAATGCAAATTCTATGGAACGACCGACCGGGTCGTTACATTCTCCCCCACTTAAGCATACGTTTGACTGACATCAGCTACCTTGAAATCTCCAGAGATAGTCGACCTAAGATCAATGATCGCCGTGCTCTAACTCACCTGGATCTGCACATAAAGTGCAGGGTGTAGTATGAGTACAACCAACTCAGTAGTAACAGAAATAACTAAGGAAGTGAGCACTAGTGACGAGCTAAGCAAAAACAATCTAATTATTTATTTTTCACAATTTAACAATAAAATGAATAAACAGGTAAATTTCCATCACTTAGAAAATTCCACAAAGAAATTTAATAGATAAATGCAGAAACAACAAAAGTAAATGCAATCTCACAGCAATGTCACTCCATTACTCAACACTCACACTCAACACTCAACACACAGCACTAAGCACGGACAACTCACGTGTTACATCATCACTCTTCACTAAGCACGGACAACTCACGTGCCACCATATCAATACCTGCATCCGCACGTACAACTCACGCGCTACAATATCAATTACCTGAATCCGCACAAACAGCTCATGTGCTACACAGACAACTCACGCGCTATAGTATTAATATCCTCACATCCAATCCCTCGGCCTCACTTAGTCATGTACCTCTCCAGCCTCACAATTCACAACAAATAAGGGGACACAACCCACACCAAGTGTCACTGCATATTAGCAAAATAATAGAGACTAAGGTAAACATGAACCATAATTTCTACAACTTAGTACAAATAAGGTGAGCATGAATAAAGCCTAAATATGATCTCTAACATGAAGTAAAACAAGTTCAACAATAATTAAGCACATAATCACAGATAATAGCCATTAAGACTCACAGCCTCACGGGATGGACCAAGTCTAAATCCCTCGCGGTGAACACTCCCATGCCCGCCACCTAGCGTGGGTATCACCTCCAAACAATCACATGATATAAACTACGGGTTTATACACTCAAAGCCCGAGTTAAAACTAATGCTTACCTTAACCGCGAAGAAATCCTACTCCGGGATGCCCTCGTCTCTGGACTCGGTCTCCAAAAGCTCCGGATCTAACCATACCATAAACATAGGCTAACGAATCGAATTCCACAATAAAAACTACAAAATAAACCAAAAATCCAAAATCGGCTAAATGTCACACCCCAAAATCGAGGGGCGCGACCGGCACCTGACCAAGTGAACCCGGTCAAGCGAACCTTATTTGCTTTTCCTAACCCACGTGTTACCCCACGATTTCAATATACAGTATTCACGTGAAATAGCCATTTATAACGTAAGCATAAGCATTCAAATTGAATTCATTTCTACTTTTTATCATTACTAACACATGATACCAGATAATTACAAAATACATACAATATTAACAACGTGGACCATGATTTCCGAATTGTACCATTAGTTGCCCAAAATACATGTTTATACTACCCACATTGTGTCTGCGGAGCCTCTACGAATACAAAATATTTATATACTACTTGACGACAACAAGGCCCCGGCTATACCTTACAATACACCATAAACTCAAAATAAGGTGACATGAGCCACACGTGGCCCCGGGAGGAAGTGGGGCTCATAAGAACAGTTAACGAAAAGGAGAGGAGGTACTACTGACGGTGGGCTGAATTGTATGAACAAACTTTATAAGAAAACCTACATTCATATAAGAAAACGTAGCTCCCACGGCAAAGGGGCGTTAGTACTGTGGAATGATACTAATATGTTTGAACAAACTTTATCCCAAGTACAATCAAACAATACACAAGTAAGAAACAGTAATAGAACTAATCAAACAATGCACGTGGAAAAGAATAACCAAATCATCAAGTTTCACAGTCTCTCCTTTTCCCCTTTCAACATTACCATATTCAAGAGTTTCCTCGACTTTTCATTTCGATAGTGATAACGATCACATTCCATCCTTATTACCTCGGCCTCCCTTATTCCCTCAGCCACCCTTATTACCTCGGCCACCCTTATTACCTCACACCTCATCTAGTTTTATAGATTTTCATTTCAATGGGGATAATGATCACATTCCATCCTTATTACCTCGGCGTCCCTTATTCCCTCGGCCACCCTTATTGCCTCACATCTCATTATCCTGATTAGTTCATGTTGCGGCGCGCAACCCGATCCCACATGACAATCATATCTCGTAAAAATCAACCACAAAATCAATCACAAGAATCAACATTTCAAGGAACACAACATCATATCAATAATTATTTATTTGGGCCCAAGGCCCATGGTTCTCACCCAACAGTAATTCATGTACACGGTGTTTCCATAATCGTTCAACTCATTTACATCATTTCACAATGCCATTTTTCCAATACATTCCACACACGACTTTTAGCCATTACATACATCCCCACATTGGGCACACCAACAATCTTTCATTCCTTAACACATACTTTCACATCCATAATCTCGAGCATTTACGAGCTTTGCACATAATAAGACAAGCACATCAATACACCTTTCACAACCTCATATAGCACGGTAATATGACAATCAACTAGGACAATCAGAGAGTAGAATCTTAAGTCTCAACAAATTTGAACAATCAATTCACATATTTTCAACAAGGTACACATGCGGTATGCTCGCAACAAGAGGATTCTACAAAGGTTAAAGTTAGCCAAACATACCTGGGGTCGAAATCCCTTTTTAACTTTCACTCACAAATCACTGAACTGACTAGTACCGTCAATCTAGTAAACAATTAAACATATTCAACTCAGAATTAGAAATCATGCATACGATTTGAACTCTTTTAAGCATTTTATCAAATTCTATGTGACCCCATTAGATTACCACCCCTTCTTTATGAATCTTACCCCGACCCACTTCCTTTTGCTAGATTATGGACATTAATGAGCATGCATGCAATGTATCAACTTATATTTTCAAGAATCAATTCACGAGAGTCCACTTTTTGCTTAAGCTTGAAAACTAATGGAAAGGGGCTGGGGATTCTTACCTTTTAGAATGAAGAACAAGATGGTTACCCAAAATTTCCCTGCCTGAGTTACTTTGAAACCCAATTGATAAAGATGAAGCTTTCTCTCTCTCTCTCCCCCCTCTCTAATTTTTTTTAGGAAGAGGTTAAAAATGAAGGGGAGGGGTGTTTTAATGAATTGGGGCCGGGTTTTAAAATTAGAAAAATAGGAGCCCGACACAAGAATACGGAATCGCATTCCTGACATGCGGTCCCCAGAATCGACCGTAGAGTGACCCTCAAGATGGGCCAAAATGCAAAGCACACTGCCCAGTTATGCGACCATTATGCGGTCCGCATACACATTATGTGATCGCATAGTGCGTCGCAAAACCTCCCTCACCAAAATCAATGGGCAAGAATTCCACAACTATGTGGCTCGCAGAACCGAAATACGATCGCATATTGGACCGCATAGTTGACCTCAAACGGGACAGTGATCTTCCTGTGTATGCGACCATTATGCGGTCCGCATACACGTTATGCGATCGCATAGTGCGTCACATAACACCTACTTTCTGGAAAATTTTATTCTTTAAGTCCCGGGGTACTTTTTACTCAATTAAGGTTTGTTTTAAAAATTTCCAGAATAAAACAACTCGGGGACTCTTTCGAACATTATTTTAAACAAGAAAATTTTACGGGTCTTTATATCCTCCCCCCTTAAAATCATTCGTCCTCGATATTTCAGAAAAATTTCTCCAGAGTTTGAAAGCATGATATGCAGCTTCCAAATTTTCACTAACTCCAATATTTCAGAAAAATTTTGCCAGAGTTCCCTTTGTAGTTAGACCTATCTACCTGTCAGGTAGCCCCCGAAACACATTTCTAAGCACCATTAAACAGTTGTAATTACCCAATAACTCACACACAACGTTGTCATCCAACAAGTTGCAATTATCCAATCATTTTGTCAATTACACATAGTTCTTTCCTCCTATACCACAAATTTACACATGATTCACATTTTTGCACATAACTTGGTCATTTTAATGAGTTCCATACAACCCAATAACCTCAATATACCATATTCATTTCAATTAATCATTTCCAACCTACACTACCATTAATCACTTGCCTAACACATAAGTTCCACAAAACTTTCATTTACATCAAGGGTTGCACACTGCCCAAATAGCTACAGTGGGTTCAGTTTCAGCACACATTGGGAAATTACAACAATAAGGAAATTAGGGGAAGATGGGGTGCCTTTGTAAAAAACTGAACATAAAATATAATTTGCTTAAAGATGAGAGTTCTGACGAACACTACTGGACTTGTTCAAACAAATGGGGATATTTTTCTTTCATCTCATTTTTCGTTTCCCACGTGGCTTCCCCAACATGCTGACTTCGCCACAATACTTTAACTGAAGTAATTTCTTTGTTCCTCAATCTACGAACTTGTATATCAAGAATAGCAATTGGAACCTCTTCATACAATAATTCTTCATTAACCTCAATAGTCTCAACTGGCTCGATGACTGATGGATCTCCAACCACTTTCTTCAACATAGACACGTGGAACACCGGGTGCACTAACGACAATTCAGGGGGTAATTCCAACCTAAAGCCACTCGTCCTATCATTTGAGCAATCCGATATTGCCCGACATACCTTTGGCTCAATTTACCTTTCTTCCCAAAACCGCATCACTCCCTTCATGGGTGATACCTTCAAGAATACCCAATCATCTACCTGGAATTCCAATTCTCTACGACAAACGTCTGCATAGGATTTTTGACGGCTCTGAGCGGTTTTCATCCTCTCTCGAATGCCTCTGAATTTTTCCAACGCCTGGTTCACAAGATCTGGCCCTAACAATTCTTCCTCACCAACCTCAAACCACCAATCAGAGAATTATACCTTTTTTCGTACAATGCCTCGAATGGGGAAATCTGAATAATAGAGTGAAAGTTGTTATTGTAAGAAAATTCGATAAGCGGTAAATGATCATCCCAACTGCCCTTGAAGTCAAACACACAAGCCCGTAACATATCTTCAAGCGTTTGAATAGTCCGCTCTGCCTGACCATCAGTTTGCGGATGGAATGTCGTGCTGAGATTTACCTGAGTACCCAAACCTTGCTAAAATTTCCTCCAAAAAATAGCCGTGAACTAGGCTCCTCAATCTGAGATAGAAACTGGAGTACCATGAAGCCTAACTATCTCCTTGATATATAATTGGGCGTACTGTTCTGCAGTATCGGTGGACTTTACTGGGAAGAAGTGAGCTGATTTATTGAGTCGATCCACTATCACCCAAATCGAGTCGAACTTACCCTAAGTGCGATGTAACCCTACCACTAAATCCATGTTGATAATTTCCCATTTCCACATTAGAATTTCCATAAGCTGAGTTAACCCACCGGGCCTCTGATGCTCGGCCTTCACTTACTGACAATTCGTACATTTAGATACAAGGTCTGCCACACCTCTCTTCATACTGCTCCACCAATAAACTTCCCGAAGGTCTTGATATAATTTAGTAGAACCTAGGTGCACGGAATACCTCGAATTGTGAGCTTCCGCTATCACCCTCTCCCGAAGATTATCCACATCAGGAACACATAGCCTTCCCTGGCACTGTAAAACACCATCATCGCTACCGAGTGAAAATGCCGAAATCTTGCTATTCGAAACTACCTCCTTCAATTACGCCAATGTTGGATCCATATACTGCTTTTCCTTAACTTCCGTTACAAGTGAAGATTCTGCCCCATAATGCACCATGACTTTCCCCTCGTCTGAGATCGAGAGACAGACTCCCAGATTAGCCAATTGACAAACGTCCCGAGAAATGACCTACGATCTTCCTCCAAATGAGCCAGGCTACCCATAGAGTTCCGACTGAGAGCGTCGGCCACTACATTTTCTTTTCCCAGATGGTACAAAATGTTCATATCATAATCCTTAATCAATTCTAACCATCGTCATTTCCTTAAATTCAACTCATTCTGCTTGAACAAATATTGGAGACTCTTTTGGTCAGAGAACACGTCCACATGGACTCCATACAAATAATGCCGCCAGATCTTTAATGCAAACACAACTGTCACTAGTTCTAAATCATGCGTCGGATAATTCTTCTCGTGATTCTTGAGTTGCCTGGAAGCATAGGCTATAACCTTCTCGTGTTGCATCAACACACATCCCAAACCAACCATTGAAGCATCACAATAAAACACAAATCCGTCCGTGCCTTTTGGCAAAGTTAACACCGGTGCCCAAGTCAATCTTGATTTCAACTCTTGAAAGCTCTTCTCACAAGCGTCGGACCATTGGAACATAGCTTCTTTCTATGTCAATTTAGTCAATGGGGAGGCGAGGGTAGAGAATCCCTCCACAAACCTCAGTTAATACCCAGCTAGACCCAAGAAACTGTGAATCTCTCCCTGGGTCGTTGGTCTAGGCCAATCCTTTACCGCTGCGACCTTCTGGGGATCGACCTTAATCCCTTTTCTGGAAACAACATGACCCAAAAATGCGACTGACTCCAACAAAAATTCACACTTTGAAAACTTGGCATACAATTGGTGCTGATGAAGAGTCTGCAGAACTGCCCTGAGGTGATTAGCATGATCCTTTCGACTCCGCGAGTAAACAAGGATGTCATCAATAAAACAACCACGAAGGAATCAAGAAACGGTTGGAAAACCCGATTCATAAGATCCATGAAAGCCGCTGGAGCATTGGTCAGTCCAAAGGACATTACCAAAAATTCAAAATGGCCATAACGAGTTCTGAAGGCGGTCTTAGGAATATCCTACTCTCTGATCTTCAACTGGTGATACCCAGACCGTAAATCAATTTTGGAGAAAAACCTCGCACCCTGCAATTGGTTGAACAAATCATCTATCCGAGGCAATGGATACTTGTTTTTTATAGTGACCTTGTTGAGTTGCTGATAATCAATACACATCCGAAGCGACCCATCTTTCTTCCTGACGAAAAGAATCGGAGCACACCACGGCGACACACTCGGCCGAATGAACCCCTTCTCTAATAAGTCTTTCAACTGCTCCTTTAATTCCCTCAACTCTACTGGCTCCATTCTTTATGGTGGAATAGATATTGGCTGCGTATCTGGCAATACATCAATCCCGAAATCGATCTCTCTATCTGGCGGAATCCCTGGAAGCTCGTCTGGAAATAATTCAAGAAACTCATTCACGACTGGGATGGACTCGGGGGCAGACACTTCTGTAGCAGTGTCCGCAACCCGGACCAAATGATAAACACACCCCTTTTTAATAATCTTTGAGGCCTTAAGGTAGGAAATGAAGCTATCCATTGGCACCACACCATTCCCTTTCCACTCGATAACTGACTCATTAGGAAACTCTAGCTTCATAATTTTGGTTCGGCAATCGAGTTTAGCAAAGCATGAGTAAAGCCAATCCATTCTCATGATAACATCAAAATCTACCATCCCCAGTTCAATAAGATCGACCGTGGTATCTTGACCACACACCGCGACAACACAATTCCTATAGACTCGTGCGGCTGTAATGGAATCACCAACCGAAGTCGACACAGAGAATGGCTCATGAAGCTGTTCTGGTTCTATCCCAAAACTTGAAGCAATAAATGGGTAACATAAGACAAGGAGGACCCCAGATCAATAAGAGCATATCAATTAAGGGCTTGAATAGCCAGAATACCTGTAACAACATCTGGAGAAGCCTGCACACTCTAGCGACCACTCAAAGCATAGAACCAACTGGGTCCACCTCTACCATGAGCTCCACCCCTAACTGCACCACGCCCTGCTGGAGCTGGAGGACGTACAGAAGATGTGGTGACTGAAGAACCGAACGGATGAGCAAAACCACTACCCATGCCCTGACTGGGTGCACAGAAATCCCGCCGAATATGACCTCTCACCCCACACCCGTAGGATACCGGGATATCTAGGTAACAAGGCTCGATATGTAACCTTCCACACTTAGGGCATGGAGCCCTCCTCTACTTCTGGAACCTCCCTCCTGGATGATCGAACTGCTGGGATCTCCTACTGTCTGACCTTGGTCCCCAGCGACTGCTCTGCTGATAATGGGGCACTCATGGCGGTGCACTGGACGAGGACTGAGTATAAGACTGGGATGGCCCTGATGGTCCTCTCCCCTAAACTGGTCTCCCTCCTCCAACTGAACTCCCCGAGTGGCCCGCTGATCGGACCCTGCTAATACTCTCCCTCTCTGACCTTATCTTTAATTTCCTAGCCTCCGTGGCCTGGGAGAATCCCACTATCTTACCATAATTCATATCTGAGTGCAAGGCAGTTGTAGCAACTTCATTCACAACCAAGGGATTGAGGCCTTGAACAAACCGTCGAACTCTGGCACCCATAGTCGATACCAACTGAGGAGACTACTTGGAAAATCTCATGAACTCTATGTGGTACTCCCACACACTCATATTACCCTGCTTGAGAACCTCAAACTCCGTAGCACGGGCTTCCAAGGAAAGCATCAACGAACTCATTCCATCTCGTCGGAGGACTTCCCTCCCAACGGGAATTCTCCCACATCCCGAACCATGAATACGCTGCTCCTCTCAACCTGTAAGATGCTAACTCAAACCCCTCTGTATCTATAGCCTTCATAACCCGAAGCATCTTGCACATCTCATCTAGAAAATCCTGCGGATCGGCCTCAGGATCAATGCCTGAGAACTCTGGAGGGGCCAACCGTAGAAACCTGTTGACTCTAGAACTGGCCGAATCTCCCTGTCTGTTAGAGGACGTAGGGGCAGCATGAGATTTTTTTTGCCTGAGCGGCCACTAACTGAGTCAACATATGAACAGCTCCCATGAGGTCCCCACAAGAAGTACCGGGACCTAAGCTTGAACCGAAGAAGGATCAGGAATACCGGCAAAAGGGGTTGCAGCATATTCCACCGCAGCAGGAATAGGAACACTCTGGTCTGGAACAGAAAGGCCAAGTGGATTCAAAGTCGGGGATTCGCTCTCACTGGTACCATCGGGTACAGAATTCACAGCCACACTTGGGGTGGCATTGGCCTCTAGGCCGAGTCCAGCTATCTTCTTTGGTGCAATTACTGAACATTTTGGAACAGAGCACGAGTTAGACAAGAATATTTTCACTTTCCACTTCACCGCACGATATAGAATAACAATGAAAAGGATGTTTCTTATATGCCCATGTAGCCCCCGAATTATAGATGTGGTCGACAACACACCGATAAGAAGGGCTCTACTAGACACGACTCCGAGACATCCTATGACACTTTTAAAACATTAGGCTCTGATACCAAGTCTGTCACGCCCCAAAATCGAGGGGCACGACCTGCACATGACCAAATGAACCCGATCAAGCGAACTTGATTTTCCTTTCCTAACCCACGCGTTACCCCGTGGTTTTAATATACATTATTCACGTGAAATAGCCATTTATAACTTAAGCATAAACTTTCAACTTGAATTCATTTCTACTTTTTATCACTACTAACACATGCTACCAAATACTTACAAAATACATATAATATTAACAAGGTTGACCATGATTACCAAACATTACCATTACTTACCCAAAATACATGTGTATACTACCCATATTGAGTCTCCGGAGCCTCTACGAATACAAAAGATTTATATACTAATCGGCCCCGGCTATACCTCACACTACACCATAAACTAAAAATAAGGTGACATGAGCCACACATGGCTCCAGGAGGAAGTGGGGCTCACCAGAACAGTTGACGGAAAAGAGAGGAGGCACTACTGACGGTGGGCTTAATTACCTGCTGTAGAACTACCTACATTCATATAAGAAAATGTAGCTCCCCCGGCAAAAGGGGCGTTAGTACTGTGGATGATACTAGTACGTATGAACAAACTTTATCCCAAGTACAATCAAGCAATACACAAGTAAGAAACAGTAATAGAACCAATCAAACAATGCACATGGAAAAGAACAACCAAAATATCAAGTTTCACAATCTCTCTTTTTCCCCTTTCAACATTACCATATTCAAGATTTTCCCCGATTTTTCATTTCGATAGTGATAACGATCACTTTCCATCCTTATTACCTCGGCCACCCTTATTCCCTCAGCCACCCTTATTACCTCGGCCACCCTTATTATCTCACACCTCATCAAGTTTCATGGATTTTCATTTCAGTGGTGATAATGATCACATTCCATCCTTATTACCTCAGCCTCCCTTATTCCCCCGGCCACCCTTATTACCTCGGCCACCCTTATTATCTCACATCTCATTCTCCTTATTAGTTCATGTTCCAGCGTGCAACCCGATCCCACCCGACAATAATTATTTATTTGGGCCCAAGGCCCATAGTTCTCACCAAGCAGTAATTCATGTACACAGTGTTTCCATAATCGTTCAACTCATTTACATCATTTCACAATGCCCCTTTTCCATTACTTTCCACGCACGACTTTCAGCCATTACATACATCCCCACACTTGCGCACATAAACAATCTTTCATTCATTAACACATACTTTCATATCGATACTCTCGAGAATTTACGAGCTTTACACATAATAAGACATGCACATCAATACACCTTTCACAACCTCATATAGCACGGTAATATGACAATCAACTATGAAAATCAGAGAGTAGAATCTTAAGTCTCAACACATTTGAACAATCAATTCACATATTTTCAACAAGGTACGCATGCCGTATGCTGGGACCCAACAAGATGATTCTAGAAAGGTTAAAGTTAGCCATACATACCTGGGGTCGAAATCCCTTTTTAACTTTCACTCACAAATCACCGAACCGACTAGTACCGTCAATCTAGTTCACAATTAAAAATATTCAACTCAGAATTATAAATCATGCATACGATTTGAACTCTTTCAAGAATTTTATAGAATGATATGTGACCCCATTAGATTACCACCCCTTCTTTGTGAATCTTACCCTGACCCACTTCCTTTTGCTAGATTATGGACATTAATGAGCATGCATGCAAGGTATCAACTTATATTTTCAAGAATCAATTCATGAGAGTCCCCTTTTTGCTTAAGTCATAAATCCAATGGAAAGGGGCTGGGGATTCTTACCTTTAAGAATGAAGAAGAAGATGATTACTCAAAATTTCCCGGCCGGGTGACTTTGAAAACCCAATTGATGAAGATGAAGCTTTCTCTATCAAGAACCCTCTATCCCCTCTCTCTAATTTTTTTCAGAAAGTGGTTAAAAATGAAGGGGACGGGTGTTTTAATGAACTGGGGCCGGGTTTTAAATTTAGAAAAATAGGAGCCCGACATAAGAATTCGGTTAGGAATGCGACCACATTCCTGACACGCGGTCCACACAATTTACCGCAGAGTGGCCCTCAAGATGGGTCAAAATTAAAAACACACTGCCCAGGTATGCAACCATTATGCGGTCCGCATACACGTTATGCGATCGCATAGTGCGTCTCATAACCTCCCTCACCAAAATCAATGGGCAAAAATGCGACAACTATGCGGTCCGCAGAACCGAAATGCGACCGCATATTGGACCACATAGTTGACCTTAAATGGGACAATGATCTGCTTGTGTATGCGACTATTATGTGGTCCGCATACACGTTATGTGATTGCATAGTATGTCGCATAACACCTACTTTCTGGAAAATTTTATTCGTTAAGTCCCGGGGCACTTTTTAGTCAATTAAGGTTCGTTTTAAAAATTTCCACAATAAAACAACTCGGGGACTCATTCGAGCATTATTTTAAACACGAAAATTTTACGGGTCTTTACACTAAAACTCGGCCCTTGGGAACACATCTCGAAATCAGTCAACAATGGCGGAATAAAAACCATCGTCCTCTCCCGTGTCTAACTATATAAAATTTATCAAAATCAGACTTTATTTGGTCCCTCAAATCCTCACTTAAAACTCTCCAAAACTCAAGCCCTAAATCCCTAATTTTCACCCTAAACTCCTACAAATTTCATGCCTAATCAATGGAAAATCATCATAAACACGTGTTTTTAATCCCAAACGACTTACCTCATTGATGTTTCTTGCTTCTCCCTTGAAAAACACTGCCCTAGCTTAAAAACCCATTCAACAATGGTGGAAAAAAAGTAAAATTTTGCGAAGGGTTTCTTATATAGGTTTTTCCCAGGAGTTTCCGCACCTGAGGACCCTTCTATCCATCTGCGTCGCCGCACCTGCGAAAATCCCATCGCAGGTGTGGTTTTTCATTAAAGCCTCGAGTCCCGCATCTGCGACCGCATCCTCGCACCTGTTGTTTCGCATATGCTGTCACACCTTCCGCTCCTACGTCCTATTCCGCATCTACGCCCATCGCAATTGCGGTCCCCACTTCGCAGGTGCGGACACACCAGAAGACTGTGCACCAGCAGCATTTTTCAAACTCTAAACTTCCCGTTACCCATCTGAAGTCGTGAATAGCCCCTCGGGACCTTAACCAATAATTCAAACAAGTCATATATCACTACCCGGACTTAGTATAACCTTCAGAACACCCAAAACAACACCAAATCACTAAATAAACCTCGAAATCAAGCTTAAGAACTTCTTAACTTTGAAAATTCGCCAACAACACTGAAACCTATCAACCACGTCGGAATGACCTCAAATTTTGCAGACATGTCACAAATTACACTACGAACCTACTCCAACTTCCGGAATTCCATTCCGACCCCGATACCTAATTTTTCACTACCGACTAGAATTGCCAAATTTCCAACTTTAACAAATTCAAGCCTTATTCTACCACGGACCTCCGAATTACATTTCGGACACACTCCTAAGCCTAAAATCACCCAACAAAGCTAATCGAATCCTAAAAACCCAAATCCGAATTCGTGCACTCATAAGTGCACTTTCGGTTGATTTTTCTAACTTAGCTCTCTAACTATGAAACTAAATGATCAGTTCACTCCAAAACTACTTTGAACCCAAACTTACCAACTCGATACAACCCAACACAACTGAACAACACATAAATAAGCATAGATATGGGAAATGGGGCTATAATTACTCAGAACGAACTACCGGGTCATTACATCTTCTCCCTCTTAAACAAACTTTCATCCTCGAACGAGTTAGAAAGTGTAGCTGGAATTACATCGTCTAAAAAAAAGACGTTTGGTCTGGCTGTGAGGGCATAGAAACGCGCTTAACTATCCCTTGATCGTTCTCCCTTTCTCGGGCGTCCCCTATCTGACTGGGCTCTGCCCCTAGCTGACTTAGATCCATTCCTAACTGGCTGAGATCCATCCCTAGCTGGCTGGGCATGTGGTGGAGGAATTGGTGTTGGTGCAGGCAGGCGAGCACTCCGCTGTGGAGTCTTACCCAAGAGCCTTGGGCAATTCCTCAATATGTGTCTGAAATCCCTGCACTCGAAAAAACACGTCCTCTAATGAAACTACTTCTCCTGATGCCTAAAAGAAGTACCCTACGATACTTGAGCGGACGGAGCATGATGAAAACCCTGCGCTAGTAGTGCATTGAATGATGATCGATCCTGCTGAAACTGACGCAGCTAAAACCGATCCTTCTGAACCAGACCTCCCTGAGGAACACCACTTGAACCACCCTGACTACCAGGCCTCTTAGCCTCCCTCTCGGCCTTTTCTTGACCTCGAACCATCTCAATCTGTCGAGCAATGTCGACGACCTCATCAAAGGAGGCACCAGATACTCTCTCTAGTCATAAGCAATCGAAGCTCAAAATTGAGACCATCTACAAACCTCCTGATCCACTCGCGGTTTGTTGGGACCAACCGAACTGCATGACGAGCCAACTCAGAAAACCACATCTCGTATGGTGTAACAGACATCTCACCCTATCAAAGTTGCTCAAACTACCTATGTAGCTCCTCTCTGCAGGACTCAGGTACAAACTTCCCCTGAAAGAGAGTGGAGAACTGCTTCCAAGAAAGGGGCGATGTGCCAACCGGCCTACGTCCTCGTAAGCCTCCCACTAATTAAGTGCATCCCTAGAAAACTAGAAAGTAGTGAATGAGACCCCACTGGTCTCCAGAATACCAACAGTCTGAAGAATCCTCTAACACTTGTCAAAGAAACCCTATGCATCCTCACCCTTATCACCATTAAATGACGGAGGCTGGAGTCTCCCAAACCTCTCCAATTTGCGCTGCTCGGCCTCCGGCATCACAAGAGCTACATAGTCTTGAGCAACTGCAACCAGCTGGGCTGGAGGTTCCCCCGGTGTCTGAAGTCCCTGAATTACCAGCTCGAGTGTGTTGATACCCAATTTTTCCTTAAAAAAAATATTTCAAAAGGCATATGTGTCTTCAAAATCATGCATTAGCATCAATTGGTATTTTTCCACAATTTCCTACAAATTTTATTAATTTGCCCAGTATTTTATCCCAATAAATAATTACAAAATTGCATCACAAATGATTTCAAAATATTTTCTTGATTTAATATTACTATTATGGTCCTATTAAGTCCAAATTATTCTGTAAATAGCCAATTTGGAACCTTTTGGCTACAATTCCAATAACTTTGAATTTACAGCCCATGCATATAATTTGTATTTTTTTTATCAGAAATTAGTCTTTTATATTAAAAATACTAAATAGCCATTTTTAAAACATTTCTATGCATGAAATTCATTTTTATGATTAGTAATTATTTGATATTTAAAACATAGCCTATTATTATTTCAATTGCAGCCTATATAACTAGCCCAAAACACCTTATTATCTAGCCCAATACAACCAGGCCCAAGCCCCTACCTACCCCAACCCAATTTCGCTTGAATCCTGGATATTGATCATTTTTAATCAACCATCCAGATTGAACCTTTCCTTAATTAACCAACAACCCCCTCCCCCCACACCCTCTCATTTTCACTCCTCTCACCCGCCATCACTCATTTCTTGTTCTCTCAACTCTCTTGACTGAACCCTAGTTCTAAAACGCCGTCACCGGCGTAAAACTTCACCTTATGATGCTTCTATGGCTCCTCCGGCCAGTCCGAGCCTCCTATTTGCTATGGTCCATTTAATTCTTAGATCCTTTAGAGGATCTCAACGGAACCCAAGCGATTATGGTTTGCACCTTTCTGATTTCTAGCCTGTCTCAGGCCATTTGCCGAGTATGAGTAAGAAATTACTCTTCATTTTGTTACGAATCTATGGTGTCTAAATCTATGTTCTCATCTCTGTTACTTTTCTGAAAAAACCCTAGTCCATTACCTTCGATCTTCTCAGATATGTATAGATCTGAGACGAATCGAGCACTCTTACATGTTTTTATTTGAAAAACTTCTGATTTTAACTGATTATTTCGATTTTTCCCTAAACTAGGGTTCATTAAAAAGTGTTTTCAAAGATCTTTCTGAATTCTAAGTGTTTAAAAGAATCTCCTTCATCTTCTGGACTTATTTTTGCCAAAGTATCCAAACCTTAGTTGAATTTGTTATTTTTCTAAAACCATTGTTTCGATTCTGGGTATTTTCCGTGTTGCCAGTCATATTACTTTGCTTTATTTCTTGGACTTAAACATTTTTCTTTGTCAAATCCGTTATTCTGTGATTTTTTCCCTAATTACTCCCTACTAGGGTTCGAATCTGTTTTCTGGCTAATTTATATGTTTCTGAGAAGGCTTTACTTGGTATGTTTTCTATTTATGGGAGTTGATATTTTCTTCCAGAAATCAATATTATTTTTAATGTTTGGCTAATTGATTTATTGCTTTCTTTCCCTGTTTATGACCTGAAATGGTCATCCAGGCCTTGTTTGATTGCCTGTGTAGATTGTGGATTCTTAATGATTCTTTACATGGTATGATTGGGATTCTTTTCTTAATTAGACCCATGTTATTACCAATTTCCCTTAATTAAAGGAGTTATTCTGACTCCCTTGTTTGGTTGGATTTGAACTTCTTGCCTCAATTGAATCCCTGCTATTACCGTTTGGTCAATTTCCATTCATTAAAGGAGTTTATTCCAACTCCCTTGTTTGGTTTGCTTTGAAATTCTTTCCTTAATTGAATCCATGCTATTACCGTTTGTTCAATTTCCCTTAATTAAAGGAGTCTATTCTGAACTTTTTATGTGATTGAATTCTGTGACTTCCTTAATTGCTGGTTTATGATTCCTTTTTATCTTGTTTGTCCTACTATAAACCACTATATAAACTCTCTTGTTTTACCTCTCAAGACACGAACATTAATTCACAAACACATACTCACACTCAAACCCTCTTTTCTTTCTCTGCTACTTGGGTTAACTCTTGGTCTAGCCGGCTGAAAGCCAATGCTAGATATTGGAATTGCACTTTCTTTATATTTTGCACTCTTTTCTTCAACTGGTATGTCTCTAGTTAAATCTTGAAACCGCATACCCTATGTGTTTCATTACTTCCTATTCTGTTGACCATCAATCCAATATGTTTTCCTATTTACTTCCCTGCTTAGCATGTTTAAAATCCTGTCTTGTTCAATGTATAACTAGCATGACTAACCGTGTTTGTTCAATCTATAATTAGCATGTATAGACATAGTTGTGTACTTGATTTTTTGTCTAACATGTCTCCTTACCCTTGCCTATTCCTCTTCACGGAAGAGATCATGTTAAGTCACCTAGTCTCTTAAGGTATTTTATTGACCTTAATTGTGTGTCTAATTCTATCCAGTACCCCATTGCTTTTAACATGGCTTTACTGCATCCTTTCTCTATGTGTCCAATTACCTAGTATCATGGCTCACCTGTTAATTCTATAAAAACTCCTAAGTGTTCTATTATTTTGTTGTCTATATGCCTCCCTGTACCCTGTTCATGTATTCCTTAATGTGTATTTTATGTGTCCCCAACCTCTTTATCCCTGTGTGGAATCTGTTTGCCAAGTGTTTCTGAATCTGGTTGTTCTATGACCAATTGGTTTGTGTTCCTATTTCAAAAGTGTTTTAGTAATTTTTGCAAACTGTTTTACTACTGAACTAGTTCCTATTTTCAGAAAACCATTTCACTCCTAGAGTAATCTCTGCAATGTTTTCTCATTAAAAATCTTTCAAAACTATGTCAAGCACTCTCACTTCAATCTTAGGTCAATAGGTTCTGCCCCTCCAGTGTGTGTACTTCCTTGGGATCCTTGAGATTCCTCCGAACTCTAGCACACTGGTGCTGGCCCTTCTACACTGGACTTACTCAGTTCTTGTTATGAATGTTTAGGTTTGAGCACTGCCCGGGTGAATTTTGCATTACCATCATTTTTGACCATGGTAAATTTTTGGGACCGCATTGCGGCCCTTGAGGAGACGGTTGGCATAGTACGGCGCATCGTGGATACGGTGACGGAACTGAAAACCAACCTAGTGCAAAGGTTGGATGATCTGGACCGCAGAATGGCCCAAGTCGAAGTTGACATAGAAAACATCAGTCGCAACTTTGAAGGAGACCGGCAAACAGCAGCTATTGAGGCAGCCAAAAATTTTGATAAATTCGAGCGCCTCCAACAAGAGCGCGCCGAGGATTTATACCACAGGGCACAAGAGGCAGATAGGATAACTGTTAGGCAGCAAACTATCGATGGCTTGACAGGCCAGCTCAATGTTGTCAATGCTTCTCTACAAGACTTGCTTCGAGGCGGTGGAAATCCAATCGGGGGTGCTGCGAACCTCACCCCCTTGGGACAGAAACTGAAGATTCCTGAGCCAAAGCCATACATCGGGGCTAGGAATGCTAAAATAGTGGGAAATTTCATCTTCGACATCAAATAATACTTCGATGCCGTGGGAGGCCTAGAAGAAGCCAAGAAGGTAGCAATTGCTTCCATAAATCTTCAGGGTGATGCTAAGCTCTGGTGGCGAGTGAAGTACGAAGCCATCAGGACAGGTGAAGATGCTCTGGAGACATGGGAGGAACGGAAGGCAGCTATAAACCTACAGTTCTACCCCGAAAATGTTGAGTATAATGCAAGGAGGAAACTACGGGAGCTCCGCCAGACCAAGTCAGTGTGGGACTACGTGCGAGAATTCTCTGCACTCATGCTGAACATCCGCAACATGGGGGACAAATACAAGCTCTTCACATTTCTGGAAGGGTTGAAACCTTATGCCCGCATGGAGCTGAAAATATAGAAGGTGGATACCCTACCCAAGGCAATCCAAGAAGCAGAATTCCTTAGGGACTATCAGATGGAAACTCGGAAGGATAGGCCGCAGCTGCCTATCCGAGCGAGTTACAAAGGGGTCCAACCCAACAACGGTGGCCCTAACAGAAGTGGGGGAGACCGAAGTGCAGGCAAACCCAAGGCTCCCTCCTCAGGCAGAAACAGTGTTGCATCAAACAATAATGACCGAGAGAGAAAGCCCCCCTCAGGATGCCGTCTTTGTGGCGGACCGCATTGGAATAATGAATGTCCACATGTACAGATGAATTCCCAGCAAGGTTATGATGAGGGGACGGATGATGAAACAGATGAAGATGAACGGACCGAAGCAGTCGGTGCCTTCAATGCAATTGTTGGTTCTACTTCGGAGGCATTAGCGGGTACCAGTGCTGGTATCCGCAAGAAGAAGGATCCCCGCCCAATTTCAAAGAAGGGGAAAAAGAAGACGAATAAAGGGACTCCTCCTAAGAAAGAGAGGACCTTGATGTTTGTTAAACCGAGGGTAAAATGGCAAACCCATTCGGGCGATGATAGATACAAGTGCCACTCACAACTACTTGGCCTCAACTCAAGTGGAGCGTCTTGGGATAGTTGTGGGAAAGCGCCGGGATCATGCCAAGGCTATCAACTCACCTCCTCAACCAGTGGGTGGAATAGCAAAAGGAGTACCGGTGAAGATGGGGCCTTATAAAGGAAAGTTCACCTTGCGCGTGGTGATCATAGATGACTTTGAGCTAATAGTGGGACTGGAATTCTTGAGGCAGACCAACAACATACATGTACTATTTGCGGACATGCTTCTGATGATGGGAGTAAACGGGGCCACACCCTGTACTATTCTATGCATATCTAGGAAGATGGCCGCTGAGAACATCTCGGCCTTGGAACTAAAAAATGAGGTCAAGAGACATGAACCTACATTTCTGGCTACCCTATGTATTGAAGTGGTAGAACGCTCATCGGGACCACTTCCTGCACCCGTAAAGGATCTACTACTGGAATTCGAAGATGTCATGCCACAGGAAATGCCAAAGCGACTTCCGCCTAGGCGCACTGTGGACCATGAATCGAGTTGGTGGCGGGTGCGAAGCCACCTACCCGGGCGCCTTACAGAATGTCACAACCCTAACTCACCGAGCTTCAGAGACAATTGACAGAAATGCTAGAAGAAACATGATGGTAGTCTACGCCTCTACGTTGATTATCGGGCGCTGAACAAAATTACTGTGAAGAACAAGTATCCTATTCTGCTCATGGCAGACTTGTTCGACAGATTGGGGAGTGTTACGGTGTTAACAAAAATTTACCTAAGGACAGGGTATTGGCATGTCCGGATTGCTGAGGGCGATGAGCACAAGACGACCTTCGTGACAAGATATAGGTCGTTCGACTTCCTAGTTATGCCGTTTGGCTTGAATAATTCCCCATCCACAATTTGCTCCTTGATGAACCAGGTCTTCCAAGAGTACATTGATGAATTCGTGGTGGTCTATTTGGATGATATTGTGGTCTATAGCCAGGCACTGGAAGAACACCTGGAGCACTTGCGGAAGGTCCTAGCCCGGTTGCGGGAGCATGAGTTGTACGCAAAGCTAACCAAGTGCTCCTTTGATCAATAACATATCGACTTCCTCAGGCATGCCATTGAGGAAGGGCGGATCAAGATGGACCAGCAAAAGATCCAAGCCATCACAGATTGGCCGCCACCCAAGGATATCCATGCCTTGAGGCAATTCCTTGACCTATGCAATTTCTATCAGCAATTTGTGAAGAACTATTCTCTCATCGCAGTACCATTAACCGAACTCCTCAAGAATGGCGCACCTTGGGATTGGGTTCCTAGGCAAGTAGAGGCCTTCAATGCATTAAAAGCGGCTACGTTTAGTAGCCCTGTCTTGGCCCTTCCTGACGTGGCCAAGCCCTTCAAGGTACAAACAGATGCTTCCAACTATGCTCTTGGCGGGGTCTTACTACAAAGCGGGCATCCAGTAGCATACGAGAGCCAGAAGATTAAGGATGCAGCGCGGCGCTATGCCGCCCATGAGAAAGAATTATTGGTTGTCGTTCATTGCTTACACTTTTGGAGGCATTATCTGCTTGGATCATCGTTCGTGGTCAAGAAGACAACACAGCTGTTAATCATTTCATGACCCAGCCAAAGCTGAATGGCCTGCATGCTCGATGGCAGGAACTCCTAGCGGAATTTAACATCAACCCGGAGTACCGAAACGGGAAGTCTAATGATGTGGCCGATACCCTCAGCCGCAAAGCGGACCTAGACTCGGTGTGCCTACTCGCCACCCTAAGGGTGAGTGAAGTAGCCACCATCATTAAGGACCAGATACAGGATCTACTCATTAAGGATCCCGCTGCACAGTATTTGGTTGATCTAGTAGGATAGGGCAAGACTCGCCAGTTCTATATTGAGGATGGTTTCCTAAAGGTAAAAGGGAACCGACTTTATGATCCAAAAGGAGGGGATCAGAGAAGAACTCTCTTGGCGGAATGTATTGACACTCTGTGGGCCGTCCATCCCGGTGAAGAGCGCACCAATTGCTTCGCCGTGCATATTATTGGCCCCAAATTGCTGACGATGTCGCACAGTATGTGAGGACTTGTCTAGTATTCCAGAAGGACAAGTCCGGCCGCTTGACACAAGCGGGACTATTGGAAGCTCTAGCTGTTCCAAAGAGACCTTTGGAAAGCGTGTCACTGGATCTCATCACCGGATTGCCCAAGGTTGGTTGTGGTGGATTGATTTTCAATGTATGCCACCTTCATCGTAGCACCTCGATATATATCAGCAGAGGATACAGCTCGACTCTTCTTCTCTCATGTCGTCAAATATTGGGGCCTAGCCAAAGACATTGTTAGTGATCACGATTCACGCTTCACTAGCAACTTTTTGACCCAAATATTTAAGTGCCTTGGGCCAAAATTGAGTCACAGCTCAAGTTTTATCCACAATCCAATGGCCAGACGGAGCGGTTCAATGGCATGTTGGAGGAATATCTCCTCCATTTTGTTACCGGATCGCAGAAGAATTAGGTGAAGCTCCTGGATGTTGCTCAACTGTGTTTCAATTCACAAAAGAGCTCCAGTACAAACAAAAGAGCTTTTGAAATTGTTACTGGGAAATAAATGCTACTCCCACACACTGTGAATGAACCAAACATGGGGAAATATCCTCGTGCTACTAGCTTCTCAACAAAATGGAAGCAGAATATGGAGATAGTGCGGAGCTATCTTGTTAAAGCCCAAAAGAGAATGAAGAGGAATGCTGATCAGAATCGCTGCTTTGTCGAATACCAAGTAGGAGACAAAGTGATGGTCAAAATCCCAATGCGGTACTTATTTTCAAGGGTCCATGACCCTCGCCCGTTGCAAAAATATATTGGACCTCTGTCCATTGAAAGACGCATTGGGAAAGTTACATACCGGGTGGATACCCCAGCTTGGTGGAAATCCATCCTGTCTTCCATGCCAGTCTATTGAAACCTTTTCGGGAAGACACGGAGGATCCTTCACGGAGCCAACTCACGATACCCGGTATTTGAGGCCCGGGCTCAATCGGGAAAAGGCAGGCTGAAGATATTCTTGATGACCGGGTAATTCATGCCTCCAGGAAGGATAACCAAGATTTCTTGGCAAAATGGCAAGTGTCTGATGCAGAGGAGAACACTTGGAAGAGGGGAACAAACCTCAAAGCCTACAAGAGCCTGATTGAAGATTATATGGAAAGTAAGGCGCCGAGGACGTCGCCAACTCAGGTGGGGTGAATGTCATGGGCGGCTTTCCAGTCGTGCCCCATGACCCCTTGGATGTGCCCCGTGGTGTCCTAGAAAGCCTCCCAACGCCTAGCGCCACGGACGGCCCCGTGGTCTCTACCGCACCAAGTGACAAGCGCGCATGTGCCTCTATCTCCCCACCGATTTCCCTCGCTAGCACCCAGCCACAAGAAGCTGCCAACAGCGCCGCGCGCGATTACAATGTCGCGCGCGCAGATCGTGATGCCTGAGACAAAGTTGCTGACAACGGACATGTTTCTACCTCTGTAGAAAATTAAGTCCTTTTCCTTGTATTATTATAGTAGTTTTATTCCATGTAGTTTCCTTATGTTTCTCTATCGTAGTTTTTTCTATTCCGGTAATGTTGGTTTATTTTTTTAAGCATTATTAGGGGGGATCAAGAAATCAAAAAACTTTCTAGCAAGCAATTCTCTGTACTGGTGACTCTCCCTCTCGACACCGCATTGTCTTCTTTGTAATAGCTTTCATTAATGCAATCAAGCTTTTATTCAATTGTCATTACTGTTCTCTTAATTATTGGCATTGGTTTTCCCGCACGACACTGACAATCTCGTCTAGCGTGCGGAGGGGACCTCACTTGGCGGATAGCAACCACCCTAACATCGGTGGCTTAGTCTTACATCGCCCTTCCAAAGAATCTCAGGAAAGCGCCGCGTAATAAACCTCATGCCTAGGCCAGCCTTAGGTAATTAATATTTATAACACTGGAAAACTCTTTTTAGTGTGTTTACTACTCACTGGTTTAAAATCAGTAGGCAAACTGATTAGGACCCTACCATTGCATTATGAAAACAATGTTGCGTATTTTTGTACTTTAATGTTCACTTAGATACCATGTCTTAGGATCCTTTCCCTAATAAAAAACTGCCTTTGTCTGTATTTGAGACGTGTTGTTTATTTGCATTATGTGTGGAGGTGAATCTTAGCCTCTTAACTGTTTTTGTCACTTATGTACTAGTCCTACTTGTTCTTGCTTGTCGCCTGGTTTTTCCTTTTTTTTAAAATCATAGGGTTTTTGTCTAGAACTGCTAGTATACTAGAGGTCCTAAACTCCTCCGGGACCCCAAAGAATGGACGGGTAACAACATGTGTAGAGCTCGTTAAACAAAGCTCGCTTAATAACCGCTAAGGGGTGGGACAATGGGTAGAAAAGGATATGATGACCTGTGCGCTAATGCAACGTGTAGCCCCTCATTGAGGAGTGATTATCGGGCATTGCACAGATATGATTCTATAGGATAAACAACTTAGGACCTCCCTTATCCTTTACACATGTGTTCTTCGACTGCTAATCTGTTAAGACATTTATTTGTTTACATATGTGTTCTTGGACTACTAATATGTTAAGGCCTTTATTTTTTTACGTATGTGTGCTTAGACTGTTTATTTGCTACTTGAATGAATTCACAAAGTATGTTTGGTCGCGACCCATAATTGTGGACTTTAAGGGGTGCCTAACACCTTCTCCTTGAAGTAATTTCAAGCGCTTACCCAATCTTTGGTTATGCAATTTGTATTATGAATGACCCTTAATAGGTGTCCTAACGCACCTTAATTCGTTAGGTGGAGACTCTTAGAACTCATTATACCCCCTTTCCCAAAAGGAAACTAGATGTCCCAATAATGTCGAAAACCCTGACCAATCCGAAAGGAGAGGAAAAAGGGGGGCGCGACAGCATGGTGACTCTGCTGGGGATTTCTAAGCTTTTACCATTAGAAACCGTTTTGTGAATTCGTCTAAGTATGAATTTTTTTTGTTAAATACCTGCACCCTTTCCCTTCCCCCCTTTATGTGAAATTAATTGTTTACTCTCCCAAGTGTTTATTTTTTTTTCAGAAAAAAAAAATGAAACTGACATGTTTCTTTTTGTTTTCCTTTGTAACTGTTTTTCAATTATAACTGTTGTATTTATCACTTAATGTGCAAATGTGTGACAACATGTTTATTTCTTATTGCTGCATAATCATGCTCAACATCATATTCCACTCGTGCCTATAAAAATCCTATAGCAATGCTTGATGAGTGGTTTCACTCTTCCATTTTATATCACCCCCTAAATTCGGAAAGGCTTATTTGCGGTAAAACTAGTCGATCAGCGGTGCAGTCGACGGTTCTGTGCCTTTCCCTCTAAAGTTGTCCGCTTGAGGGTACCTGTAAAGACCCCCATATTAACCTTACTCTGATTATAAATGTACATGCATCATGGTTAAACCTAGCCGGGTTAATATGTTGTCCACATAATAACCTTTAGGAAAAGCCTTGTCCAAAAAGTCCACTGAGGTTTCCATAATCCCAACGGACGCAACCACGACCTGTGCATTAATTTGGAGAAATAAGTGCCAATATTTCTAATCATTGATGTATAAGTAGTTGAATCTGGAGGGGGAAAGTATCTAACCTTATTTTTTTTGCATAAAATGAGGCACGAAGTACCCAGGTTCGGCATGGTCTAAAGAATACCGCCATTGTTGCTGGATTGGTGGGAGGACCTTTCGCCAAGTGAAAAAGACCATGTGAAGAGGGTCCTCAAAAAATTACCCTCTTTACTGGATATCCAACCAAACAATATGTTGATCGAAGCGGCCACTATTTTCTGGGACAGAGAAAGGTCCGTTTTCTGTTTTGGCAGCATAAAAATGACCCATCTCTTGGAGGAGATAGGGGGCTTCGCTGGATTACCTTGGGACACTCCGGGTTTATTGGTGCCGGAAAACCGTGCCGCTAGGGGGTTCCTGAAAATGATCGGTTTGAAAAAGAATGATGATCTAGAGTGTCTGAAGGAGTCCTACATAACATTTGACTACATCTATGAACGATACGGCCATAGAAAGCAAGAATTTTGGCAATTTCGGTCGATAGGTGACATTTTGATATCGGGCTCGAAATGGAATTTCGCGAATGGCTTTAGGCCCGTTGTGTCATTTGTAACTGTTCTGCAAAATTTGGCGTCATTCCGGGTTGAATTGATAGGTTTCGACACGAGTTTTGATATTTGAAAATTTGAAAATTCATAAGTTTGATTTTTGGGTTGATTCGTCGTTTAAGTGTTGTTATATGTGATTTGAAACCTCTAGCAATTCCATGTTAGGTTATATGACACGTGTGTGTGTTTGAACAGGGTCCCGGGGTCCCCGAGTGTGTTTCAGATAGGCTTCGGGTAAATTTTCCCTCTTTTTGCACAGCTGATGTTGTTTCTGGTTTCCTTCTATGCGATCACATAGTAGATAGTGTTACTCTTGACCCCCCAGTTTTCCTTCAATGAGATCGCATCTCATGCTTCGCGATCGCACAGTGAAGCATTTGCCATCAGATAATTTCTTATATGCGATTGCATAAGTTCTTTTCTTTTTTTGGCCATTAACATTTTTCCTCTATGCGATCGCATGTAGTTTCCTGTGATCGCGTAGTACAAATTGACCAGTGGCCTTTTTCCTTCTACGAAATCGCATCTTCTTGTCCGCAATCGCATGAACAAAATACTTGGGCAAACAGTTTATATCTTTAAAAATTGAAGGCTTCACAATTTTATCACATTTTGACATCTAGAGCTCGGTTCGTGGCGATTTTTGAGGGGTTTTTTCACACAATTCAATTGGTTGTTTTAGTTGATTTTGAGACGTCTGGAGGTCTTTTCACCCGAGGAGGCAATTTAGAGTACCGGGTTGTCGTCTTTGAGGTACGTATCTTGCCTAACCTTGTGTGGGGGAACTGCCCCTTAGGATTGAGTCTTCTATGTTGATTATAGCCCGTGTACGCGAGGTGAAGAGTGCATACTCAGACTTATATGTGCAAATAGGTTGGCCTTTTAGGATTCTTAGGTCTTTTATATTCCCTGTGTATGGAGTTGTATCGGTTATAACTGAGTTCCGATTGCTAGTTCATCTCTTTCTACTTAAATTAGAAATTACTTGATTAGATTTCCTTTGTTTCTTATTTGAACTTAATTGACTTAAGTGAAGACTTTACCTTTTCTACCATCATGCTATACCTCCCTTCATAAACTGCCTATTTGACTAGAATAAGCATAGACTCGCCTTATAATTGTTTAGCAGTGATTGGAATATCTATACGTTGGTGTCAAGCATTCCCATGAGTCGTACATTATGATTTATATGATTTTCCCTTAAATGCTACTAAGGTTTAGTTGATAATCATCCATGTCGATGGTATTTCCTTGGTGTTGCTTTTTACTGAGCATTGTTCAAGTTAAGATTTATTCTGTAAAGTTGATTGTTTAGGCGAGATTGGTTATAGATGTTTCCCTTACGGGGATGATTGGTTTCTTGTTAATGACTTTAATATTGTGAATCGTTGCTATATATTGTTTTATTTCCCCCCTCGTTGCATCGTTTCACTTGTGCGTGGTATTCCCTTCAGTGACTACTTCTTATGAGTGAGTTTTTACCATTCTTGTGATTCAAGTCTTTGTATTGATTTGCTCGTCGCACCTTGCATTCTGTCTTTTGTTGCTTTTGCGCCTGCTGTGGCAATGTGTGTTGTTTCTGTCGCATTCTGGTTGTGTTCCTCAGTAGTGCATTGCATATTTAAATTGGGAATATGGACGAGATTCCGAGAGCTTTCCCCCTGTACTACATTGCATATTTAAATTGGGACTACGGACGAGATTTCGGGAGCTTTCCCCTGTACTGCATCGCATATTTAAATTGGGACTACGGACGAGATTCCGGGAGCTTTCCCCCTGTACTGCATTGCATATCTTCATTGGGATTATGGACCAGATCCCGGGAGCTTTCCCCAGGTACTGCATATTTAAATTGGGACTACGGACGAGATTCTGGGCGCTTTCCCCCTGTACAGCATGACAAATTCTGAGTTACGGACTGAGTTCCGATAGATTTATCCTGAGGAGATTATGATTGAAAGATTTTTATTGAAAAGTATAGCTGAAAAGGTATTTTCCTTGAAGAAAATTATGTTTGAAGGACTTTTATTTCAAAGGTATATTTGAAAAGCATTTGTCTTGTAGAAAATGATATTTGGAAGTCATTTATTAGGGAAGTATATTTGGAAGTCATGTATTTTGAAGGAAACTATGTTTTAAAGATTCCTCTTTCAAATATATATATATATATATATATATATATATATATATATGTGTGTATATATATATATATATATATATATGTGTATATATATATATATGTATATATATATATATGTATATGTATCCGGAGAAACTGTTTCAAAGGAAATTCTCTATTTTGAAATTATTATATTCAAAGCTTTAAATATAAACTTACGATTTAAAGGTTTTCACTCGAAGGTTTGACCAATTTAGTGGGTTGTTGGCTAAGGCCTGATGTGGAATACTAATGTAGTGCTGAGTTACTGGTGTTCTTATTGTATTGTGGTATTCTGGTTCTGGCTTGTATCTTTGTCTATCATTTCTGTGTATTATTGTGTCGTTGCGTTGTTGTTGCTGCATTTCCTTGTGCGTTGTAAATGTTTTGTTATTTTATATGTTGTGTAGTCATTAGATAGATGTTATATTCTGCCATTTTTATATTTATATCTGTTTAGATTTTAGACCATTGGTGTCTTGACTAGTCCTCGTCACTACTTCACCGAGTTTAGTCTTGATACTTACTGGGCACCGTTGTGGTGTGCTCATACTACACTTATGCACATTTTTGTGTGCAGATCCAGGTAATTATTGTTAGTAGCTGCGCGGATCATTGTCGAGCAGACTCGAGGTAACATGTTGCTGCGTTCGCACGCTTCAGAGTCACCATCCTGTTTTTATTCAATTGTTCTTACTATTTCTAAACAATTGTATTTAGGAGTTGTATAGAAAATTCGTAGATCTTATGACTTGTATTACCGATTTTGGGAAATTGTAAATTTTGTCAAGATTCTATATCGAGACTATTGGATTTTCCTTTATTTTTGTTGTTATTTTGTAAATGTTAGGCTTACCTAGTCTCTAAGAGTAGGTACAATCTCGATACCCAACGGAGGGAGATTTGGGTCGTGACAAGACTCTACCTCACTCCACCCAACCCCTTTCTTTTTTTAAAACAGAATCCAGTGAAAAGGCCCTGCTTATCATGAAGTTGGCCGAAGAACTCAAGAAGTTGACTAGCCGAGTTCAAGGCATGGAAGGAGGTAAGGGGATCGAAGGATTGAATTATGAAGATCTCTGTATACAGCCTGATGTAGAACTACCGGAGGGTTACAAACCTCCCAAGTTCGAAATGTTCCACCGTACTGGTGATCCCAGGGTCCATTTGAGGACCTATTGTGACAAACTGGTCGGAGTTGGAAGAGACGAAAAGATTCGGATGAAATTATTCATAAGGAGCGTCACAGGGGATGCTTGTCTTGGTACATCAACCAGGACCCCAATAAGTGGCCTAATTCAGTGAGTATGGCCTCGGATTTCATGGACCGATTTAGGTTCAACACGGAAAATGCACAGGACATATTTTACATCCAGAATCTCAAGAAGAAACGCACTGAAACCTTTCGCGAGTATGTCACTCGTTGGAGGTCAGAAGCAGCCAAAGTTAGGCCAGCATTAGGTGAAGAACAGATGAAACAAATTCTTCGTCAAACCACAGGACCCGCAATATTATAAAAGAGTTATGGTAATTTAAAATCACAAGTTCTCTGAAATCATCAAGCTGGGAGAAAGGATTGAAGAGGGCATCAAGAGTGGGATGGTCACAAATTTTGAAGCACCACAAGCTACCAACAAAGCACTGTAGTCCGGTGGTATATCTAAGAAGAAAGACGTAGGAGCAGCAATGGTTGCACAGGGACCCAAATCCCCACTGACATATTGAACATCTCCACATCCATACCAAGCACCTCCACCTACATATCGACCATCACCCCCTCCTAAATATCAACCCATATATCTGATGCGTGGCTAGAATTGATAGTTTAACATGTTATATGCCTTACATTTTATGTGCGTTCATGATAAAAATACATTTCTTATGTGCATAATGGAGTCTATTTCATGTGTAGGTGCATTGGAGATGGAAACCGAGCTAAGTGCACACATGAACGTCGAAAATACGCTCAAGAGGCGAAGAGGAATGCCTCAGGCTATAGCCGGGCGTTTTTGCCTTAAAACCAGGCCAACCCGGGCGTTAGTCGGGCGTTTGGCCCCTAAATCCAGGGTCAGCCTGGCGTTAGTGGGGCGTTAGAGCCCTAAATCAAGGTCTGCCCTGGCTTTAAAGGGGCGTTGAGACCAAAAGCCTGAGTCCCGAGGTCCGGTCAATTCCGAGTTTAAAGAGTTTAAGCGTTTCCCGGTTGGAATAGAAGTCCCCTACATGTTTAGGGTTTATCCCAAACATATAAATAGACCCAAAAACACAACTTGACGAAGAAGAAGCCATTAAAGTGAAGAAGAACCTGTGGATTACTACTCAGTGAAGAAAACATTGATTTTTATAGCTCTTATTTAATATTTTGTAGTTCAATTATGCAAGTTATTTTATAATTGATTCTTATGAATATGAGTAGCTAATTTTCTTAACCTAGGGTTTTGGTGGAAGCCGTTGGGGGATCAACATATTGTGATATTAATATAGTTTTGATTGGTTGGTTAATGTCTGTTTTTTCAACTACGTTCTTGTTCTAGTTGATTGAAGGGCCCTCAATTAGCTGTGCCTATTTAGTATCTATCTACTTGAGAAAGAGTGCATATTTAGGTAATTTTTTGAACAATACCACTCCTAGAGTATAGACGAAAGTCATAACCGAGGGTTTAGACGTTGGATTAGAAATATCGATACTTCGGTTGCAATCTAAAGTGAACTGTAATGCAATCTAGCTAGCGTAACTTGAGAGAGTGCGTCTAGTAAATTACCAAATAGCTCCATTCCCTCAGAGGCTGGCCAAATACCAAAAGGATGAACAGTACAAAAATTTCTTGGACATGCTAAAGAAAATACAAGTAAATATACCATTGATTGATGTGTTGAAGGAAATTTCTTGTTACGCTAAAACGATGAAGGACTTGATGTCCAGAAAAGTTGACTTCTAAGATCTGGCTATTGTCACCCTTGCTTAGAGTTGTAGTGTGGTAGTGACGCGCCCTATTGCTGAAAAGTTGTCTGAGCCAGGGAGTTTTACAATTCCTTGTACCATTGGAAACTTAGATTTCACCAAATCTCTATGTGACTTGGGGGCCAACATTAATTTAATGTTGTTGGCCATATATAAAAGACTAAGGATTGGTATAGCTAGGCCTACCTTCATGCTGCTGCAAGTTGCTGATAGGACGGTAAAGAGACCGTCGGGTATTCTGGATGATGTATTGGTGCAAGTGGGGAAGTTTGTATTTCCTGCTGATTTTGTGATATTAGACTGCAAAGTGGATGAGGAAATTCCCATAATATTGGGAAGGCCATTTTTGGCCACAGGCAGAGCTCTTATCGATTGTGAGACTGGTTAACTTAAGATGAGGCTCAATGATGAAGAAATCACTTTCAACATGCAGAAGTCTATGAGAAGACCTAGTGAGTTCGCCAACTGCTCTCTTATTGATGTTGAAGAAATCACTTTCAACATGCAGAAGTCTATGAGGGGACCCTTTGGATGAATGTTTGATGAATTTAGATAATATGAACGGTGAAGAACTGGTAGATTGGGTGTTAGCACTTAAGGAAAAAGGGGTATGGCCAAAGGCTCTCGAGTTTGAGTCACTATACTTAGAGGAAAGAGAGAATCTGCCGGCCAAGCCATCTATTGAAGAACCACCCAGGTTGGAACTGAAATCAGAGGATGATGATGTGGTAGAAAAGATACTAGATTTAACCAAGGACATCGATGATACATACTTTGTTGAATCTAGTGTCATTATTGTTGAGGATGTTGGTACACACTCCAACAATTTTTTCACCTTGTGTTGGGATGAAGATATTCAAATAGAGTTATCCGAACCATCTGAGGAGTTGAGGGATAAAGAACAAGATGCCTACATTCTTGAATTCTTCTTGCCAGAAAGTAGGGAGTACACATTTCGTCGAAAGGCCAATAAGCGCAGATTACTACATTCTTTTATTGGGCCAGGCATATTTGTTCCACCACCCCAGGAGCATGATCATAGAGCATATTCAAAACTTGGGATCCAATTTATAAGTTCAAAGTGGAGGCATAAAGTGATTAAATCATTTGCTCGAAGGATCATGGAAAGTAAAAACTAATGGAAAGGATGTCGACGCTACGTGATCAGGGAGTTTCTTTCACCTTACTTTTATTTCTTGTTTTGTCTATATGTGATGCACTGAAGACACTGCATGATTTAAGTGTGGGGTGTTGTACATATTTGTTGTGATTTGTTGTGTTTAGTGTGCTTTCTTGTTAGTAGTTTTAGCTTTTATTGTTAGTAAGTTTTTCTTTTAGGTAGAACAAAACAGAAAAAAAATGTTTTAAAAAAAAAGACTCTTCCTGACGATGGATCTCCTAGACAGTTTTCTTGAAGGAAGTAAGCCTAGAGAAAAAACCAAAAAGATTTTTGTTTTAGGTAGAACAAAACAGAAAAAAAATGTTTTAAAAAAAAAGACTCTTCCTGACGATGGATCTCCTAGACAGTTTTCTTGAAGGAAGTAAGCCTAGAGAAAAAACCAAAAAGATTTTTGTTTTAGGTAGTGTAGTAATTCCCCCTTTGTTTTTCTTTGGACCACGATTCTTTTCCAAGGGTTTTTAATTGAACCGGGTGTAGGTAGTTTTTAATTTTTAAGAGTGGGAATCACATGGTTAAGGGCTTAATAGTAGAAATATCTCGAAACGTGCTAATGCCTTGAGAATAGTCATTACTTTGGTCGTGATAGATCCAATCCCGAGTGAGTTATATGCCAAGTGTGTGTGAGGTTTGTATGCTACTCTGTGCATTGCATTTGATGTCTAGAACTTGCCCTGTGTGTGTGCAAAGCGAAATAGAAGTTTTGTTCAGTCTTGGAAGTGACATAGGCATTTCTTTGTTGAGCCAGCTATATATATTTTACCCACCTAATTATTATGTATCGTAGTTAACCCCGTTGAGCCTATAATCCTTTTTCTTTGGCAACCACATTACAATCCATACCCCTTTGTTTGAATCGATCATATATTTGAACCTTGTCACCTCTCGTAAGCACTGGAAATGTGATGAACTATGGAAAAGTTAATGTGTGGGGTGGTAGGTTTGTTTTATGAGGGGAACAATTGAAATAACGAGAAAGGTGCACTGTTTTGAAAAAGTAAGAGTCACTTAGAAAAAAAAAGAGAAAAAGAAAAAAAATAGTTGTATTGTTGTGAAAATAAAATATATATATATATATATTCCTTGACAAGTGGTGACTCTTGATGTAATTGTGCTTAAAGA
>MDKI01005106.1:0-20398 GCA_005239505.1 Nicotiana paniculata | reverse complement strand
AAGGACTAAGCACATAGATATTAGACACCATTTCCTAAGGGATAACTATGAAAAAGGAATGATATCAATCGAATTTTGTGCTAGTGATTCATCAAATTGCTGATATATTCACTAAAGCACTTAGTAGGGAGCATTTCGAGAGAAACAAGCTAGAATTAGGGATGATTAAGATCACCTGATTGAAGAGAAAGAATTTTTTTTTATATAAATGAATTTTTGGCTAGAAAATTTTTAGGTACTTAATCAGATTAATAATTGCTCAACATCATGTCTTTATTGCCATACTTTTGTGCCATGTATTAATATGATTCCCTGGATACTAATAATGTTTATCTATCTTTGTAAATTGAGGCAATCTAAAGATTTCAAACAGGATGAACCTAGTTCATCTATGATGGTTCATCTGACTGATGAGGTACGTACTCTTCTCCATATAGTAATTCAATTACAGTCACACATGAGCATGATTCTATCTATATTTGGTTCATTACTAATTCTCTGTACTAATCCATAAATGAACCCGTTCCAAGGAGTCACATCAACACTCAATTAGCCTAGAAATAGGAGACTCTCAACCGTCAAATCAATGACACTCCTACAACTATTAGACTTCCACTTGAATTAATTTTTTATCCGTTGTAAAATTAATGTCCATATGTTATAAAAGATAATCATTACTCCTCTCTTCATAAATCTTCCTTCAACCAAGGTTAACTCATATTACACTACCTAAAACCTGCAAAACTCGTCCTTTCCTCATCTAATTCCTCACCTAATTATGATTACGATGGAGGAAATTCTGAATCTATCTCTAATTCTCCATCTGTTTACAGCTCCGAATCACCAGAAATTCCATCATCCCCAAAAAATACACCCGTTCTTTAAACCATTACAAACCCTAATCCTGCCCCCAAGAATCGTCGTGTTAAAGTTCTTGCCTGGAAATCTGTTGCTTCTGGGGATAGGGAAAAATTCTTGGAGGATCTTATTAAAGCAGACAAAAGTACTAAGTCAGATTCATCCAGTGAATCATTTAAATCAGCTAATTAGGAAGAAGCACCTGGTTCGACCAGTTCTGAAAAAGGTAATCTTAAAGTCGAATCTGAATTTGCTTTTGCTGATAAAAGATTCGTGTTGGTAGGGTTTGTTATTGATGTCAAAAGCTCTGGAAGGAAGAAGGATGGGAGAAAAGAAATAATTCTTGAGAGAGAGGGACAAGAAGATGTGAGGGGATCTAGAGAGGATGGTACCACGTTAGCTATTTGTGGTCCCATTCCTGAAATTATGGGAGAAGAAGTCATTGATTTAAGGGGAAGCATAGTAGAGGAAGCTGCAGCAGGTCTTGCAAGTCTGAAGAAAGCTATAAATGAACCTGGTTCATCGGGGGAAGAAACATTGGCGGAAAGGTTGAGAAAATTGGGGGGAGTCTTATAACCCCAAAAGAAGAAGGAGTCAGAAACCCAAGAAGGCAACTCACCCAGTTCCTTCAAAGAAAAGGAAAATTTCTGAAGTTTCTGGTGTTTCTGCTCCAAAAGTTTGAGCTACTCGTAGCACTGTAAGAGAAGAAGAAGAAAAATTAGCAAAGGCTCTGAAGGAGAGCAAGAAGAAGAGAGCAGAAAAAGGAAAAGCAAAAGTTGAAGAGCCTGTTGAGGCTATTGAAATTGAAGAAACTGGGTTGGACCTGGTCCAACAGGAGGAGCAACCTGCTCCAGATGTGGCTGAGACACCAAAACCCACAAAGGCTAAGGCTTCTTCAAAGAAGTCAGCTAGGATGTCTGTCGCACCAACACAATCTGTTAAGAAGACCAGGGCCAAGCCAAAGAAAGTTAAAGTTGTTTATGATGATGATGCAAATTGGAGTGGAGAAGAGGAGAAGAAAATTGAAGTGGTGATTGATAGGGTTACCATGTTTGGAAAAAGAACAATGCTAAAGGGCAAGTTGGTGAAGGATTTAGAGGAGCCTGGTATGCAGTATCTTATGGAAACTCTGGAGCTACAAGGCTGGAAGGACCTGGTCCTTCGCATGGAAGGCAGGCTGGCAAGAGCAGAGTTGGTAGAGTTTATGGGGAATTTAAGTGTCAAGGAAGGCAGGGTTACGTCTATGGTCAAAGGAATTGAGGTTTCCTTTGATGTCAAAGAACTGGGTGTTATTCTTAACATACCAGCTGAGGGCTATGAGGACTATACAAGGTAGATATGGCGTTGTCTAGATGGGATAGCCTCAGCAATCGACATCACCAGGTTCTTTAGCGATAGTGAGAAGGAGATTGAACCCAGGCCGGTTTACAAGAGTGAGATGAAGCCTGAGCACAAGCTACTCTTTGAGTTCGTCATTAACTTCCCACTGCCTAGACAAGAAAGAAGTCATATGGAAAATTATATGGATCTTACATTGATGGAATGCTACAGGGGAAAGCAAATTAATTGGCCAGCTTTTATCATCCAACTCCTTGACAGAGTGGTGAACGGAACCAAGGCACACGGAATTCCTTATGGCTTCATGCTGACAGCAGTGCTTGCATACTTTGAGGTTCTAGTAAAGAAGGCTGAGATGGCTATGGCCAAAGATTATTTTGGGAAGGAAACTTTGCTTACATGTGACTACAATGTCAATGTTCCTGTGGATGAACCTGGTTCATCTAGGAAGCAACCAGTCAACAGCAAAGTTAGAACTTTGGTGCAAGAAAACGAGATTAAGGATATGGAGATCCTTCACTTAAAGTCTCGTGTGATTGAGGTTGAAGAAGAGTGGGATGCTCTTAGAGCTGAATCAGCAAAGGAGAAAGAAAAGAATGAAGGTGTTCTTCAGCAGATGCTGTCTGTCCTACAATCCAAGTCCACAACCTTCACTGCACCTTCCCATCCTTAGGCTTCTTAGAGCTTCCTTAAACCATCTTAAGGCCGGTTATCCGTTCCAGTTCTTTTTATTCTTTTTTGCTCATGGTTGGTTGTTTTTGTTATTCTGTGTGTGGTTGGTTATCGTTCCTTATCAATGAAGTTTTCTTTTAGTTATTGACTTGTCTCAATTTCTGAGTTAGCTAACATTTATTGGTTTCTTGTGTTGATTAATCATGCTTTGCACCTGCATTTGCCTCAATGGCCATGAGTAATAATTAATAAAACTGGTAAGTATATCATTTTGCAAATTTTTCGATGATGCCAAAACGGGGAAGATAGTGTGCTGAAATTTCAAAAATATAAAGATGTGATATTTATAACCTAATGAACCTGGATTATCTATCATTATTGCTCAAAACCATACAAAGTTCTTTGAAGTTTATACATGATTAAGCACAGAGTTTTTCATCATCAAAAAGGAGGAATTTGTTGACCCATGTCACTACATAGTTTTGAAGATTGACAAAAGGCTGACCAGTTGAACCAGGTCCATCAGAGCACACATACTTGACCTGACGAGTTGGCACACAAACCTTATATGCATAGGAGATGAATGCGATTGTGAAGTATCAATGAACAAGAAGAGTATCTTCTAATGCGAAAAGGTTGCAAATTGATGAAAGAATAGAAGTCGAATTCAGCAAGGACAGAAACGAAGGAAGGAAGTTGAGTTTGATAAGAACTTGTTCTCCCAGGTAGAGTTGAACTGGAATTGGAAGACAAGCTCAACGACTGACTCTATAAATACTTGATGTATTTCTGCTGGAATTTAACACGCACAAAGCTGAAGTGAATCAAAATCTGAAAGCAAAATTCCCAGAGTTATTTTTGCTAACAGAATCAATGTGCGATGCAAAGGCTACAGTTCAACTAGAAGAACCAGTTTCATCAGATTGATTATTGAGTCTAGTTGATTGTAGTAGGAGTTTTTAATATTGTATCTTTCAGCTTTCATAGAAGCAATTGTAATAGGTACGTATTGTTCAAGTTCGAGTTAACTTGAGGTGTGTAGAAATTATCTAGGGGATAGTCCTAGATAATTAGAGTTAATCCTAGGATTACAAAAAGAGTTTATTTTGTAAGTCCGTTTGGCTCAGAGTTTTTAGTGAAGAGTTGAGAAAATCCTACTGAGGAGTAGGTCGTGGTTTTTTCACCTTTTGAGTCAGGTGTTTTCCACATAAAAATCTCTATGTTTTTACTTTACTGCTTTTATTATTCCGCAACAGTAGTAGTTGGAACACCAAGAAGAACCAGGTTCTTCTACTGAGACAGCACTCGAAAATTGGATACCACACAAAGTAACCTATCTTCTTGTGTGGTATTGAAGTCTAAAACATCACATAATAAATAGGAGATTGTTTACCTTTATTCTCCCTTGCCAATACTGCACTTACAACAATTTTCGAGACGGCAAGGTAGACGTATAACCGCTCCCCCTCCCTTGACTTTGACAGCAACGAAGGTTTTGAAAGATAAGCTTTTAGGTCTTTGAGAGCCTGTTGACATTCTTCAGTCAATTCGAACCGATTTTTCTTTTTGAGAACTGCAAAGAATTTAAAACTTTTCTCGGAAGATTTGGAAATAAATCTTCCTAAGGCTGAAATTCTTCCCGTTAGTCTTTGAACTTCTTTTTTGTTTATAAGTACATCAGGTATTTCTTCTATAGCTTTAATTTGATTAGGATTTACCTCTATTCCCCTGTTTCATACAAGGAAATCCAAGAATTTACCTGATGTTACGCCAAAAGCGCATTTTTTTGGATTCAGCTTCATATTATACCTATGTAAAATGTCAAAGGTAATAGAGAGGTGCTGGAAATGGTCTTCCACCCGTGTTGATTTTACAAGCATATCATCGATGTAAACTTCCATAGTTTTTCCAAGATGTTCCCGGAACATCTTGGTGACCATCCTTTGATAGGTGGCTCAAGCATTTTTTAAGCCAAAAGGCATAACTTTATAACAATAAGTCTCCATGTTTGTAATAAAGGAGGTTTTTTCCTCGTCTGAAGGATCCATTTTAATCTGATTATAACCAGAATACGCATCTAGAAATCTTAACAATTCATGACCTGCGGTGGCATCAATCATTTGATCTATTTGTGGTAATGGGAATCAATCTTTGGAGCATGCTTTATTTAAGTCAGTATAATCTATGCATACTCTCCTTTTGCCATTCTTTTTAGGTACTACCACAGTGTTAGCTAGCCAGTTAGGGTACGTTACCTCTCGTATCGAACTAATCTTCAAGAGTTTCTGTACCTCTTTGTCAATCAATTGGTTCTTGAATGGTCCTTGCTTTCTTTTCTTCTGCTTAACAGGTACGAAGGATGGATCTTCATTTAGTTTATGAGTCATCACTTCTGGTGGGATACCTGTCATATCTGAGTGGGACCACGCAAATCAATCTGCGTTAGCCTTTAAATAATCAATTAACTTACCTCTTCGATCGGGGCTCAGCCTCGTGCCTATATACACTTTCTGTTCAAGTTTTTGTTCAAACAATGGAACAACTTCGAGCTCTTCCGTAGTTGTTTTGATGTGCTCTTCTTTCTCCAGTTCATGAATGACGTCTGGTATGGAATCTACATCTGGTCCAATGCATCTTCCGTGGTGACTTGATTCACTTTCTCGTGAGTATTTTCTTTCGTACCTGTTTCAGCAGTAATACCTTCCGTACCTATTTGGGCAGTAATTTCTTCCATGCCTGTTTGGGCGGTGTCACCTGCTTGGGAGATTTTCTTATCCTTTGATTCTTCCACCTCTACTTTTTTGTTGTAGTGTACCACGAAATTTATATTTCTCGCGGTTTGCTGATCGCCTCTAATTTGCTGAATCCCCCATTCAGAGGGGAATTTAATTACCTGATGCAAGGTGGAGGGTATTGCTTTCATGTCGTGGATCCATGGCCTTCCCATGATTATGTTATAAGCCATGTCAGTATCGATGACTTGGAACCCGGTATTTTTGATTACTCCCTCAGCATAAGTGCTAAGTTCAATTTCTCCTTTTGTTATAACCGTAGAGTTATCAAACCCTGATATGGCTCGTGCCCTTGGGATTACTTGATTCCCCAATAGCATTTCTTCCACGACTCTTAGCAAAATGATATTGACTGAACTACCTGGATCAATGAACACTCTTTTTGCGTTAGTGTCATGAATAAGTAAGGATATTACCAGAGCATCATTGTGAGGAAGCATTAATCCGCCGATATCTGCGTCATCAAAGGTTATATCGCCTGCTTCTAGATTTTCACGAACCCGCTTTTCGTTTTTAATTGTGAACTTCATGGTCGTTTTGCAGACCACTCACTTCTTCACCTCCATGTATCACGTTGACGGTTCTTTTTGGAGATGGAGGTTTTGGGGGCTCCTGCCTGTTCTTCATGTATGCCTATTTACCTTTTTCACTAAACAATTCTGTCAAATTGCACTGTTTCAATAATTGTTCTACCTCACCTTGCAAAAATCTGCAATCTGTAGTTCTATGTCCATGATCATTATGGAATTCACACTAGAGATCTGGGTTCCTCTTATTCGGGTTCGACCTCATCTCTTTGGTCCATCGAACCTTATCACCCTTATTTCTTAATACTGAAATTAGTTCGGAGGTACTTACATTGAAGGTGTGATCCCCAATTCGTGCATTACCTCTAGTTCGTTCATCTCGATACCTTCTAGATATAGATGAGGACGAGCCCGCATCTCTGCTTGGTGGTCCATAATCTGACCTGGTGTTTTCGAACCTGGGACGAGTTTCACGTCCTGATGGTCCCAAGTAAGGATCGCACCTATTTTTACCTGATCTCCTGTCTGATTCTGAACGTCTGGATCTGGTATAATCTTCATCTTTCGGACGAGCAATGGTATCTTCTTCTATTCGAAGTTTAGTACTGTACCTGTTATAAACATCGTTCCACGTTGTAGCTGGGAATTCTCTCAAGCTTTTCTTGAGTCTCCTCGTGGCTTCTGAGCTTTTGTCATTTAGACTAATTGCGAATGCCATGGCTGCCCAATTATCAGGCACCCTTGGTAGGTGCATTCTTTCTCGTTAAAACCTGTCTGCAAATTCACGAAGTATTTCCGTGTGTCCTTGTTTTATTTTAAAGATGTCCTACATCCTTTCTCGACTTTTTGCGCACCGGAGTGTGCCTTTATGAAATAATGTGCAAGCTCAACAAAAGAATCAATAGAGTTTTCAGGGAGAAGAGAATACCAAGTTAGCGCCCCTTAGGTAAGTGTTTCTCCAAACTTTTTAACTAGGACCGACTCAATTTCTTGTTTTTTTAAGTCGTTTCCCTTCACTCCGATGGTAAAAGCAGTCACATGGTCGCGTGGGTCGGTTATCCGTCATACTTAGACTTAGGTACGTCAGGCATTTTAAACTTCTTTGGAATAGGTACGGGTGCTGCACTTGGTTTCCAAGGTTGTTGAGAATATCTATCAACGTCAATTTTTTTGATAACAGGTGGTACAACATGAATTTGTTCGATTCGATCATTTTGTTCCTTCACATGTTTCTGCAAAGTTAGTAATAAAGTCTGTAATTCATAGTTATTAGACATACATGGTCTCGCTTCGAGAGATTCATTAGGAGTATCTCCCTTTCCTGAGTTTTCCAACCCAGATTGAGGATTTTCCATGGTGATGGTATTATTGGGGGGTGGTGTCAGTGGTGCAGGTGACGCTGCTGGTAATCCCCTCGCAAATTCTTGCAAAGCCTGGCTCACATACTTTGCAATCATTTGCTTTACCTGATCTTGTTCTACCGCTTGATCATTATTATCGTTGTTATTATTGGATCTTTCTGGGGATTGTTCCCTTGAACCACGTGGGGTTCCTGAAGGTGATGGAACTGGGGTTCCATTCCTTTGCTGGTTGTTGTCGTTGGAGTTCGACATAGTTCAGAGGATATTGCTTGAAAAGCAAACAAAGTTTATCAGATTCCCGGTAACGGAACCAATTTGTTTAACCAAAGAATTGGATTTTTTGCCCAAAGCTATTTTAAGAAGAACACGGGTTTCTGATAACCAAAGAATAAGCTAATAATTGTAAGTAAACTCGTAAATGGAAAGTAGTAAGATGCACAAAAAGTAAGTGTATTGCAATAGTAGTTCGAATGTGTCCTTATAGGTTATATTTTTTCCCTTATATAGGGAATCTCCTAATGTAACGTCTACCTTTTTCAGTGATTGAGCATTAGTGACTAATTATGACATTAATGTAACGTTACAATGATCAACCGTAACTGCTGCGTGAATGTTGCGTAACGTGTGGATCACTAATTTGAAGATCTTTGAGTCTGCCCTTTATTCTGCCCAGATACATTTTGATCATGTCTCTTCATCTTCTCAATCATGTTGAGACTTCCGTAGCTAATTAACTCGTGGGTGTGATTTGTCGTGCCTCTTTGCCTCATACCTCTTCATAGAGTCCCATCCAGCTGTCGTATCTTCATTCTCCACGTAGACTGCTGAGTCATCAAGATTTATTACACGTGTGAAGCTCTTTTTTACCAATACAGATAGTTCCCCACTTACCATATATTTATCAATTTAATATTTGGTAAGTGGAGACTCATTTATGGCGGGAATATTTTGTCGCCGCTTCACTCGAATCATTGCATCTTTTTCTGTACGTAAGCGTCGCTTGTCATTTTCATTTACGAGTTTACTTACAATTATTACCTTATTCTTTGGTTATCAGAAATCCGTGTTCTTCTTAAAATAGCTTTGGGCAAAGAATCCAATTCTTTCGTTAAACACTTACCTCACTGAAAACCCTTGAATCTCCCTTCAAAATGACTCCAAAAGCTCCAAAAACCGACTTGAAAATGGTGGAAATGAACCAAAATTCGCGAAATGTTCTATTTATAATTTCTGCCCAGGTCTTTCGCACCTACGACTAAATATGCGCACCTACCGTGCCGCATTTGCGCAAAACCTCCGCACCTGCGAAAAACCACTAAAACCTCCAAATTCGTACATGCGCTCCATATTCGCATATGCGACCACGCAGGTGTAGAAAATACCTCGTACATGCGGCCACTGCCTGACATCCACTACCGCTTCTGCAGGCACATATCCGCCTCTGCGGGCTCGCAGGTGCGCACACCCACTCGCACCTGCGGTTCTCTCCAGTCCAACAAAATCCCACATCAGCACCTTACCCACCGCACCTGCGGAAACACCCTCACAGGTGCGATTACACCCGCAACACCAAACTTCAGCCATTCTCCAAATTTCAAATTTGACCCGTTAACCTCCTGAAACACACCCGAGGCCCTTGGGCTCTCAACCAACCATACCAACAAGTCTTATAACCCCATCTGAACTTAATTACACCTTCGAATCACTCAAAACAACATCAAAATACCAAATTACCCTCGGATTCAAGCCTAAGAACTTCTAAACTTTTAAATTTCGCAAACGACGCCGAAACCTACCAAACCACGTCCGAATGACCTCAAAATTTACACACACGCAAAAAATGGTACTACGAACCTACTCCAACTTCCGGAATTCCATTCCGACCCCAATATCAAATTTTCCACTGCTGACCAAAATCGTCAAATTTTTAATTTTCGCCAATTCAAGCCTAATTCTACCACGGACCTCCAAATCACATTCCAGACGCGCTCCTAAGTCCGAAATCACCTAACGGAGCTAATCGAACCATAAAAATCCAAATCCGAGATTGTTTACACATAAGTCAATATCCGGTTGACTTTTTTTTTCAACTTAAGAGGCTAAATAAGAGACTAAGTGTCTCATAGCACTCCGGAACCACTCCGGACCCGAACCAACTAACCCGATATATCAAATATAGCTGAAAAGCACACAAGAAGTAGAAATGAAGGAAAGCAGAGCTATAACTCTCGAAACGATCGACCGGGTCGTTACAGTAAATATCGACTCGGTCAATTCTAAGTATTAGATTCGAATATATATTTGTGTGCTATGACTATGATTATCCCCCGCTAGCATTTACGAGAATGTTTTTGCTGTTAATAGGCTCATTCATTCGAACTTTTTTTGGAATGTTATGAGTAGTGGTGGAGCCACTTCTCTGAATATGAATGGACATCCATTTTCCAGGAAATTATATTGTGTAGATAAATTAAAATATGTATTATGTTAGATTTTCTTAATTTCTTCACGTACTTTTTTTTTATCTTCTGATTTACCTTAGTAAAAAATTCTTTACATGGCCACTCGTTATCATGGCAAGGCAATAGGCGTTATTATAAATTTACCTTACCACGCCTCCACAATGGTGATGCAGATGATGAATGGCTGAGAGAAAGTCGAGGGCCCAATTATTATTCTTTTGAAGAGTAGGGTCCCGCTGAAAGCGACAAAAGAATAATTGATGATGGAGTTAACAGATATCCGTTCGAGTGTTTCTCCAAATTCTGTGGGTAGTGAAGCAGAATTATGATATAATATATCAAATTAGTTTTAATAAATATTAATTGTTATTTATTTTTGAAACAATGTGTAGAAATATAATAAAATTTATAAAAAAAATTAAAGACACATTATATAGTAATCAAATAAATTATGTGTTCCTTATTTACTAATATGATAATTATTAACTTGTCAATTGACTTAATATTTTTTATACTACTTTCTTTTAATATAACATAGAAATAAAAAATTTCTTACTCGAAATTTTTTTAAAACTTATGTTATACTGTTCAAAATTCTTCAATTGTCTAAAGTTAACAATAATTTTTGAGTGTTATTTACTTATCTTTTATTTTTTTAATTAATTCAAAGTATAAATATCCTAAAATTATCTTTATCTCCCTCTTTTTGTACATTCTGTTCTACTTAATGCTTAATTAGTTTTTTCATTTGTATTTTACTGAAATTTTAATAATGTAATTTTTAACTAAATTATAATTTTGCATTCATCAAGTATAAAGAGATAAGCCTTTTATAAAATTTGTAAAAAAATTACCAATATTATAATACTTTATTTTTTAATTAATTCAAAGTATAAATATTCTAAAATTATATTTATCCCCCTCTTTCCGTACATTCTTTCTACTCAATATTTAATTAGATTTTTCATTTTATATTTTACTGAAACTTTAATTACTTTAAATTTTTTTTACAAAAATTATAATTTTGAATTTATCAAATGCATAAAGAGATAAGCATTTTTTTATTTGTAAATAATTTACCAATATCTTTTATAAAAAAAAATTTGTGTGTGTGTGTATCCTAATGGTATCTTTATATTTTTGTATTTTTCATTCTAAAATTATGAGGTGTATTTATTAACTAAAATTTCCTATATGAGAAATTTAATTAGTACATATATTTTTACGCTATCACTTAAAATTATTTTTTTGAATAAATTTCCTTTATGACTCTTCGTTTATTATGATTTTAGTTATGTGTATATATACGAATTTTCTCATCACAATTCTAATTGTAAGTCTTTTATTTTTATACTTTTACATAAATTTATATTTTATTTATTTATTTGTTCCTTGCTTGTCTAATTGTATTATTTAATACCTAATATTATTAAATTATCATTTTTTTAGTGAATTACCAGTTTAATACTATACAATGAATGTAATTTTTTATTATTCTTGAATTAACTTGATTTTATTTTGTATGACTTTCTCATAATTATTTCATTATTTAAATTTATCAATAATATTTTCCAATATTATTTGTCTACTTAATTCTATTAAATAAATTTAAAGTGTCGATATAATTACATTATGTTTATTTTCCTCTTTATACATTACTTTTTCTTCTACCATATTTTATTATTTTCATTTAGTAATTTTCTATAATAATAATAAGAATTTTGTTGTATTATTTTTCTAAATTGATAGTATGGAATTAGTTAAAATGTTAAACATAGAAGCTCTTTTACTATATGTCATAAATCTACTAGTAATTGCAAAAATTATTATTTTTATATTCTTTTTAATAAGAAATCAAATTAAATTCTCCTTCCCATTTTTAATATGAAAGTTTAATTTTAATTAAAATTACTATATAAGAATATAATTTTTATATATTTTCTATTTATTTCTTAAAAATTATTATTTATGTTTTGTCTTTAGTTTTATCTATTATAGTACCATGTAGCATGACCATATGAATTATTATTTAAAAAAATTTCTCATCTCAAAAAAAAAAATTAGTCTTATCTTTTATATATCTTTATACTGAAATTATTTATTTATATAGTTTCCTCCTTTTTTATAATAGTTTCTTTCAAAATATAAATATTTAGTTATTTTTAATTTAAATTTAAACTGAATAACTAATTATTAATGACCCAATTAATTTTGTCCTAAAATTACCACTTGTAAGAGATATTGTCATAATTCTTGGCTAGACTTCCTTTTTTAAATAATATATAGATGTAGATTAGGAAAGTAGGAGTTATTATTTGTACTTTCGTTTTGTTAATTATAAACTATTTTCGAAGATAAATTCAGCAAAAATAAAAGAGAAATAGAAACAAAAGTCAGAGAATTAAAAACTTTTGAGCCTAATAGAAAACCTGTGTTTTCTTAAGGAATATAATTCTCTTACTGTTGCTTAATGTTGTTGGATTAATTTCTTCCAAGATAGAACAGAATAATTATTTTATAATACCCACAATGAAAACTATAAAACTTCATCGATCTCAATAAACAACAACAAACCACACTAGCACTTATGTTTTTGTGTTTTTGAAATATATGCAATATACAGAAAAGAGAGAGGGCTGTGTTTTTCTGATTTTCAGTAGGTTCTGAAAAATAGGGTTAATCCTCTGTATTTATAGCTACACAATTGGAGTTGAAGAGGTGCGAAGATACCTGCTCACATAATGACCGTACTCCGCAGGAAAAATATCAGGAAAAAGAAAAGAAAATTAAATAACAAAAAAGAAAATAAAGTTGGTTTAAAAAATATAGCACTCAATCACATCATTTGATCAAATCGAGAGAGACAGACAACGACATGAGACCTGTTCTTTTCTCAACTTTTTAAAAGCAATATGAAGTTCTTCTATATATAAACACACTAAATTTTCTTCCCCTATCTAACGAGGGAATTCCTCCATTTTATTTCCCTTCATTTCCCAATTCATACCTCAAATTAAGTCCAACACTTTTCTCTTATATTGCACCTTTAAGCCAAGATTTAATGTTCAACCCCGTCCAAGTATTAATGCCAAGTATTTTCCTCCTTTTTTCCTTATGATAATCCATCTTTTTCTTCTTTGGGTTGAGTAATAAGGTAGTTCGACAAATAAATATATTGATCATGTTAGAATTAATTTTTTTTAACAAATTGGAGAATAATTATCTATTTATTGAACTAGTACTTAGTTTATTTTGCACATTTTAGGATAAGCTTCTAGATTTTTTAAACATAAACATTAAATTAAATCATTTTATTATTTAAAATTTAACGAATAATTAATCAAGTGAAGAAAACGACTGTGTTTGCAACAAATTATATGTGAAACAAAAATAAATTGCAACCACAATATGAATATGAAGAAATATAATTTTATTGATAAATTGATGCGGGTACAATTCTGTTTGTTCCCTTGATTCTTCTCTCCTGATTATCTTCGTGATTCGAGGGCTGGAGCAGCGTATTTCTCAAACGTAGGATGATGCAGGCTTTCATGGATTTATTTGATATCCATGAAGTATGTTGTGGATCTTCTTGAACTATTTGATTATCAAGAATTATCCGGCCACTTCTTGATCTCTTTGTGAATATCCCGTGAGTTTATGAGATTTTCGGACATGATCTCCACTTTTGTTTTGAGATGCCTCTTCAAAGGGAATAAGTGACCCTTTTTATAGGTAGGGTATAGGGTAGAGTAACCTCCAAGAAACTCTGATAGACTCCTACGATTTCAAGAGTCTTGTAGTATCTTGAATTTAGGATTTAACTTTATTCTTTAAAATTTTGATGTCTACAAATGCCCCCTACTTCAAGGTTTGTCGGAGTGTAGGCTTACCAAAACTTGAAGACGAGATTTGAAGTACTCGACAATCGCAACAAATGATTTTGAAACTTGGAGTTTTCGATATACATGAGGAAGAGATGAAGGGAAGAACTGGCCCCACTAGGTGTGCCAAATTTGTTTGCAACAAATTATATGTGTGTAAGCATTTGAATTTTATCGAATCTAAATCGATAAAATAATTTGGACTATATTTTAAATTCAAGATATATTGGTCCAAATAAATATTATGGGCTAATATAATTGGACTAATTATATAAATCCAATATATATGGATTAAATAAATAAGTCTTAATCCATTGGACTAGCCCATTTAATTGGGGTAAAATGATGAGCACACTTTATTAAGCCCAAGATGTCATCTTCCTAAAAGCCCAGTTTGGTGGCACGTGTCATATCACGTGGCACGCCAAGTCAAGCGGAAGAGCCAATAGGATCATGCCACGTGTCAAAATGACAAGGCATGCAAAGTTACATTAAAGGCCAATAAAATCGTGTCACGTGTGCAAGTGACATGTTCTGGCCAATCAAATGTGGCCATGTCACACTTCAATTTGATTGGTCGGAAAGAGTTTGTTCTTATCACAACTCTTCCCGCCCACAACTATAAATAAGGGCCTACATAACCCATAAAAGACACCAGAAGTTATAACAAGAAGAAAGAGGGAGTCGTGGATCAAACACTAAGGATTTCTCTAAAAGCTACAAGCATTCAAGTGTTCTAAGGATTAAAAGATCAAGACGAAGATTCAAGAACAAGCTACAAACCCTTGGATTAAAAGTACGTCAAGATCAAGATCAAGCTTCAAGCACTTAGATTAAAATAAAATAAAATTCAAGATTAAGCTCGGAGGCTATTTTATTTACTATTGAAAAGAAGAATCAGAAGATTCATAGAGATTGTAACACTCAAATATTTGAAAAATACTACGATTGTTGCAATGTTTTTTGGACTTGATTTTATTTTGTCGACGCAATTTATTGTCTATAAATTCTAGCACGCCCAGTGGGACAATCTCTACCTCTCATCTCAACTTTTCAATCATCAAAGTGCAAGAATAACGAAATGGCTTCTAAGAAAATCAACTCCAGTTCAACTTCCGCCAAGGCTGCTCATAACAGGTGCTATGCTGATGTGGAAAGCATCCTAGATGTTACCTTTGGAAGCTTTGGATCAGTTACGAGGAGCAAAGCAAGCTTGTTAGGACAATAGTCACCCCAAGTTTCGTGCGCATCAACCCCTATTTTTAAAAGGAGCAAGATCTTCAACAAACGCACCCGAAGAAGGAAGCAATGTTGCTGAAAAGATCAAGAAAAGTCTTGCTCTGCTTGACCTCTCCGGATCCAAGCACTCTGATATGAAGGAAAATGATGATGCTTCGAGTGATGGACCCTCCCCACTTACACCACGTAGCGTGAGTCAATAGAGGATCAATCTGTGTGACAATCCATGCTACTCTCCATCGTCCACGACAATCATGAAAGCCATGGTGAAAAACACTTCATCTGTGGAGGAGAAGTTGGCAAACTTAACGTAAGCAATCGTTGGCTTGACCAAATGCATGCAAAATCAAGATGCTATAATTGACAAGCTAACAGAACGGGTGGGAATCTTGATGGAAGAAGAATCCACCCATGCACTTGGCAAGCTCCCAGAGGTTCTAGAGAGTACTTCTCCCCTAAGACAAATTGCATCCGATAAGGCTATCCCTTTCTCATCTGAAGGAATGATTCCAATAAATCAACTGAAGGAGTTCATCGAAGGAACTATTAAAATCAAGTACAAAGTTGCTATCAAGTCTTCCCTTACATACGCAAAGCCGTACACGGTAAGGATCGATAAGTTGAAGATGCTTGTTGGCTATCAACCTCTAAAGTTTCAACAATTGATTGTAAAGGCAATCCAAAGAAACATGTGGCGCACTTCGTTGAGACATGAAACAACGCTGTGACTTATGGATATTAGCTTGTCAAACAGTTTGTCCACTCGCTAAAAGTAAATGCTTTTGATTGGTATACAGACCTCGAGGCGGGATCTATTGATAGTTGGGATCCACTAGAGTAAGAGTTCCTCAATCGCTTTTATAGCACAAGGTGCACTGTGAGCATAGTGGAACTCACAATAATACTCGTCAACGGAAGGGTGAACCAGTTATTGACTTTATCAATCATTGGAGGAATGCAAGACTCAACCGTAAAGACATGCTTAGTGAAGCTTCTGGCATATAGATGTGAATCCAAGGTATGCATTGGGTATTGCGCTACATCTTGCAAGGTATCAAGCCTAGCACATTTGAAGAACTTGAAACTCGTTCCCATGACATGGAATTGAGCATGGCCTCCACTGGAAATGAAAGGCTTCCCATCTATGAACCTCGCAAAGGGAATGACAAGCAAGAAATCAGAAAATGGAGCAAGTTTGAACCAAGATCTGAAAATAAAGAAGCTATGAATGTCAACACATCACCTGTGAAGTTCACGACGAAGGTGAGCAAGAAGTAGAGTATGAAATCCATTTCATTTCAAGATAAGCCAAGTGGAAAATTGAATCTAAAAGAAATGCAAGAGAAAGAGTACCCATTTCTGGATTCTGATGTGCCAGCTATTTTTGAAGAACTCCTCGATTTAAATCTCACTGAGCTTCTGGAGATGAAACGACCAAATGAAGCTGGGAAAATAAATGACCCAAATTACTGCAAATACCATCAACTCGTGAGCCACCCTCTGGAGAAGTTCTTTGTATTCAAGGACAAAGTTGTGGAATTGTCTCGCGAAAAGAAGATCGTGCTTGAAGATGAGAAAGCAAGCGCAAACCAAGTCTCTATCACCTTTGGCTGATCCAGTCCGGATGAATTATGTGGTTTTGAAGAAAGTAAAGATGAAGAATTACTGGAGAACGACAAAGCTGAATTCAATTAACCTGATGATGATGAAGGTTGGACGTTGGTTACTCATCGTAGGCACCACAAAAGGAGCCCACGAAAAGAATCAAAACAACCAACAAGAAAGATGGTGGTAAAAAGACTAAGGAGATGGAATCCAGTTAAGCACTTAAAGAAAGCAAAAGTGGAGGTGCACCACCCTCAAAAGCCACCACATCCATAGACAATGGAGGAGTTTTTACCAATTTGGTTCCGCACGAAGATTTCCCATGGGGGAATTGATGCCTCTTGTTGCCATACTGACGAAGGGAGAGAAAAGAGTGATGACCTACCGTTGGCACCATCTTCGGAAAATCCTACCGAGTCCACTCATTAAGAAGTTAATGTTTGTGAGGAAAAAGTCACGTTCACAAATGACGATCTTCTGCTAGGTGACGCTCTTCATAACCTCCCATTATACCTGGTTGACTATATGCGTGATGAAAGGGTAAATCGAATTTTGGTTGATGAGGGATCCCCAGTGAACATTTTGCCAATTCGCACTGTGAAAGAGCTTTGTATTTCCATGAATGGACTCTCAGAAAGTCGTGTGATGATCCAAGGATTCAACCAAGAGAGGAAAAGAGCCATAGGCACGATCAGGCTGGGACTCACTATTGAAGATATACAATCAAGTGCATGGCTACATGTAATTGATGCAAAGACTTCATACAATGTCTTGCTTGGAAGACCTTGGATACATGAGGATAAAGTAATTATGTCTACCTACCATCAATGGTTAAAATACTACGAGGGTGAAGTCGAGAAGAAGATAGTTGTTGATGATGCGCCATTCACCGAGGCAGAGTCACACTTCGCTGATGCAAAGTTATACTTGAAGAACTACATTGTGAAGGAGCTAAAAGTTGATGATGGAATGAAAAGAAAGAATGACGAGCCCACAACTAAAAGAGCTGAGGTGACTATTGGTAAAGCCAAAGCTGTTACAGAGGAGGTATAACGCAACGTGAATAAATCTCATAGAGGGATACAACGTCTTATGACAAGAAAGTAAGTCATGCGCTCCAATATGTCCCTAAAAGGAAGAAAGATGAAGGAGAATCATCTAATCTCCAAACTAACATGTTAAAGGATTTAACTCTTTCGGTAAAACGAATTGAGACTATAAAGTTGTCCTCGAAGCCGCTTGCACGGTTTGTAGCCCAAAATCATTTGCAGAAAGTGGCACTCCCTACAAAGCGGACAGATGAAGGTTTTGATCCTAACACTTACAGGCTATTTCCAAAATATGGATACAATCCCAATGAGCCATCCAAGTTAGGGAAGCTCACATCAGAAGCCGCGACGAGGCAACCACGTGAAGGTTTGGGCTACAAGCAACCATCACCAGTGCGCATTTCAATAAGAAGGGCGAGTAGCAATTATATCACTGTAGAAGATGAATATGCTTCTTCTAACAGGCCTTCTGTCTTTGAACGACTTGGAAAATCAACTGTGAGAACTTCCATATTTAAGAGATTGGGTCCAATAAATAAGGGGAATAAGTTCCAGAGAAATTATCGAAATACAAGAACACCCGCTTCGCCCAAAATTCAGAAGATCTCTAAAGATTTCTAAAGTTTGGTTCCTTCTAGAATGAAGCGACAAACAAAAGTCATGGTTTCGTGTGATGAAGTACTACAGGTGAAGCCATACACTGTCGTCTACACTAAAGAACATGATGAAGACGAAGAAAGTGTGGGTTCTTCGTATCATGTTACTACACAAAGCGAGTATGGTGTTTTATCTCTAATGGAGGATGACGAGAAATTGAACGATGTTTCACTGTGTTATCATATATCCTTCAAATATGGGGACTATCAAGAAGATAAAGATGTGGAAGACGCTCCACCTGAACTTGAGGAAGGAGTGAAGACTACAGTCGATGCCTTAAAAGAAATTAACATTGTCACCGGTGAAGAACCAAGACCCACCTACCTAAGTGCTTTATTAGAAGTTGGTTAAGAAAGAACTTATATTGAGTTACTCAAGGAGTAAAGGGATGTCTTTGCTTGGAGCTACAAAGAAATGCCTGGCTTGGACCCGAAAGTAGCGGTCCATCACCTTGCCGTCAAGAATGGTGCTCGCCCTGTTAAACAAGCCCAAAGGCGCTTTAGGCCGGACTTGGTTCCCTTGATTGAAACCGAAGTTAAAAAACTCATCGAAGTTGTCTTTGTTCGTGAAGTTAAATACCCGACATGGATTTCAAGTATTGTCCCTGTAAGGAAGAAAAATGGCCAGATTCGAGTATGCGTTGACTTCAGAGATCTCAACAATGCGTGCCCGAAAGATGAGTTCCCGCTTCCCATTCCAGGACTGATGATCGATGCTACTGGGTACGAGGCAATGTCATTTATGGACGGTTTATCAGGCTATAACCAAATTCACATGGCGCCAAAAGATGAAGAGCTTATTGCATTCTGTACCCCAAAGGGTGTTTATTGCTACAAGGTAATTCCTTTTGGGTTTGAAGAACACTCGTGCTACTTACCAAAGATATATGTCGAACATCTTTGATGACCTTCTCCACAAGAATTCGAGTGCTATGTTGATGACTTAGTGGTAAAATCAAGAAAGAAGAGTGACCACTTGAAAGACTTGAGAATGGTTTTTGAGTTGCTCCGTAGATACCAACTTAGGATGAATCCATTGAAATGTGCCTTTGGAGTTACCTCCGAAAAGTTCCTGGGTTTCATTGTCAGGCATCGAGGGATCGAAATTGATCAAGCCAAGGTAGACGCAATTTTTAAAAATCCTGAGCCTCGGGATATTCATGAATTAAAAAGTCTGCAAGGAAAGCTAGCATACCTTATGAGATTCATCTCAAAACTAGTTGGGAGGTGCTAACCATTCAGTCGCCTCATGAAGAAGGGCGTTCCTTTCAAGTGGGACCAAGCTTGTAGCAATGGCTTTGAAAGTATCAAAGCATACTTGATGAAGCCTCTAGTATTAGCAGCCCCCATACTTGGAAATTCGATGAGCTTGAAAGTAGTGCTTCAACTTTTGAATTGAGAAGACTAGCGCCAAGCACAAATTTTCAATTGGCGAATAATTCAGCTCGTTTGGTATCATCATCCTGCTCAAGTAGTAAAGAGAGTTTTCTTTCCCCTCACTATTTTCTTGGGCCAACAGCGCTCCAACAGACCTTTCTTGTGCTGAAATGTATAGTGAGGGGAAAGAAAATGAGTTTTCTTTGCGATACCAAACTTAATTTACTTGTCTTCTTAATTGTCTTGGAGTCAAACCAAGATAGTTTTATAATCTGTCGTGAATCATCAATAATAAGTTTTCTTTAGAATTCGGACACCTATTTTACACAATTTCTGACTTTTTTACTCATGCTTTCTTAGAAAAAAAACATTTGGAAGATGGCATCACAACTACACTATAAAAACGAAAATTTGAAGACAATTTTTGGCCACTATCTTTAAGTCCTCGGCAGCGGCGTCAAAATTTGATCACGTTCAACTATGTCTAATAAAAGATTAAGCGGGCGTTGCAATTATAATCTGAGGTATTATGTACAGAGTCGATCCCACAGGGAATTTACGTATCAATTAATTCGTCC
>ML322038.1:0-16237 GCA_005239505.1 Nicotiana paniculata | reverse complement strand
TGGGTCGTATTTCATAAATATTTTTATTTGGTTCTAATTTAGAACTCAAGAATAGCATCCATACCTTTGCTGTTGTACTGAGATTTCTAGTTGGAAACCAATCTCTCTGACCATAAGTATCAGCATGCCATTCGATTCCAAGGGGGCAGAGTGCTGGATCAATTTCACACATATTTGGGTCGCGAATTATTGCTTTTCTGAATCAGGAGTTTCATACAACATATTGATGATTTCTGGACCAAAGAAAATCTTTTGTCCCCTGAAAGTATTAGTTCTTACATTCATATTAGCATAAAACTCGCGAACAAGCGTCAATACCACTGGCCCATGATTTCGAACAAGTTTGGTCCATCCTAATGGTTCAATCAAAGCAAGAACAGGTAGGATATGTTCTCCACCTGCTTCAGTAAGATCAAGTCCGCGTTCCTCAATGAGATGACGGTTTACTGCTGTTTTCTCCCATGCATCAGCTTCAAAAGAGATAAATCGTGTTCTGTCATACCTTCTATTTTGTTGTGCCATTTTACAGAAGTGAAACAGAGGAGAAAAGATACTGTGAAGTGAATAGAGTGAAAGAGATGAACTGTTTTCTTTTTAACTCAGGGTGAAGAATGTTATACAGGAGAAAATGACAAGCAAATTGGTTGTGAAAATGACAAACATGTGCCTGACATAAATGCCCATCACTAAAGAACATATATAAAAAATTGTGTCAGCTATCACGACCCCAATCTCCCTACATAAAATGTCATGATGGCACCTAGTCTCTAAGACTAGGTAAGCCTAACATACATGAAGAATTAACGAAAGTAATAATAAAACTTTCAATTTAAACCAATAGCTATCATAAAAGGACACCACAATACAACTCAAAGTAACACCCAAAATATGGTGAGACCGAGTCATAATTTCTACTCGAGTATTCTCAAACATTCCTAATACATTAGTATCTATAATAGGAGTACGCAATAGAAACTAAGATAGAGGGTGAATCCGAGGTCTCCGAACGTCGGCAGGTATACCTTGAAGTCTCCGATCCAAGCTTAGCTCACGAATGCCTATGTAGGCACTTCATACCTGGATCTACACAAAAACAGGTGCACACGAGTAGTATGAGTACACCACAACGGTAGCCAGTAGGTAGCAAGCCTGACCACGGTAGAGTAGTGATGAGGTTAGGTCACGAAACCTACTGGAATAAATAAAGAAACTGAAAAGGTATAGCACAATATAATAATGGAAACAATGGAAATGATACAACGAAGAAATACAAAAAGAATAGCTACACTGAAGTTAAGGCAATAAAAAAATCACGGTAGAGACACTTAATAAGAATGCCAAGGAAACAATGCAGATGAAACACAAGTGATGTAAATGAAAGATAGCAACAAGAATCACTACCGAGGTACCGCCTCGTAGTCTCATTTCACACTCAAATCACAATCTTTCCTTATATAACCGTGGGAGCGTTACCTTTAGTTTTGTAAATCATTTTTCCGAAATAGCTACCCGTGTTTTAGCCCACCTTATCACACTGCTTGGCTTCAAGTAGTCCCCTTACTAGAAACACGCATATCAAGCCTACCGTATCTCACCGTATGCGTATCAACCCCTATCGTTATACCACCGCATCAGTACAACTATCACAAGATATCACATATCGCACCTCAAGTGCCCAATACCGCAACTTGCCAAAGAAGTCAACAATAATAAAATTACCACAATGAATAGTCCATGGCTCAACCACGATTTGTACAAGAGTGTCATAGCAACCGAAAGTGAATAACTCAAAAAGAATGGTATTTCAACAATTTACAACTTTGCCTCAATGTGATGACGACTTTTATAAATTCAACACCAAAACTCAACAATAAGATGTTCCATGAAATAACAACTTCAAGTACGGTAACTCAACAGTTAAGTATTTAACAAGGAAATGAGAAAGATAGTAAATTCAACTAAGCATGTAAAAGCAAATAACAAGTAATAGACGAGACAAATATTAACAATGTCAAGTTAAACATAAAAGGATAGATTAATGACGATGAATATAACATGTTAGGACAACTCAATTTAAGGACTGAAAAAGAATCTACATAGCTTAAACCAATTATTTACCATATTTAGCTCGTGTACCCACTCATTACATACACGACTTTCACGTACCACAGTTAACACAAAACAACATCAATCCTAAGGAGTAATTCCCTCACACAAAGTTAGGCAAGACTCATACCTCAAAGCACGCTAACTCAATCCACTACTGAGCCATTTTCCGCGAATATCCAACTCCGAATGGCTCGAATCTAGCCAAAAAAACTTTATACCATAAACATAAACCATAGGAAACTATTCTGGACAATAAAGTTGCAAATTTTAAAGAAAATAAAAAGTTAATTCAAAAGTAAACCGTGGGACCGCATCTCGGAATCCGACAAAACTTAAAAAATTCAAACACCCATTTAATAACGAGTCCAATCATACAAAAATTAGTCAAATCCAGCCTTAAATCGCCTTTCAAATCCTCAAGATATAGCTTATGGAGTTTTCACAATTTTCCTTATCCAAAACACTAATTAAATGATTAAAACAATGATGGATTCATGTATGGTAATAGAATCCGAATTTAAATCACTTACTCCAATCAACTCCTTGAAAAAATCATCAAAAATTTCCCAAAATCGAGTTCTGTAGCTCAAAAAATGAAAAATCAAAAAAAAAAAACCTCGATATGGAAATAATAAATTTCTGCCCAGTTATTACCTTACGCCATCGCGGAGAACAAATCCTCCCAACTCACAGAACCTCATCCGCTATTTCCTGAACTCAGTCGCTATCGCGATGACTAGCCTTCCTCTACTTACGTGATCGCGTTCCAGGCCACGCGAACACGAAGAACATCGTGTGCCACCCCACTGCCTCTCCTTCCTTATACGCGAATGCGATCCCATGCACGTGTTCGCGAAGTACAAAATCCTCAACCATTGTGATCATATCCCTATCGTCGTGAACACAAAGAGTAAAACTCCATCCATCCCTAAGGACTCTACACGATCGCGGGGGAACGTTCTCGAATGCATAGAAGGAAACCAGAACAGAAAAACCAGCAATCTCAATTCAAGAACGAATGGTCCAAACTCAATCAGATACATACCTGAGGACCTTGGGACCCTGTACAAACATACCAACAAGTCCTAAAACACAATACAAACTCGCTCAAAGCCTCAAATCACATCAAACAACACTAAACCCATAAATCAAACATCGATTCAAGCCTAATAAACTTATGAAATTCTAACTTATAATACTAATGCTGAAACATACCAAACCAACTCCGATTGACCTCAAATTTTGCACACAAGTCATAATTGACACAACATACCTATTACAACTTTCGGAACCAAATTCCACACCTGGTATCAATAAAGTCAACTCCCGGTCAAACTTCTCAACCCTCCAAACCATCAGCTTTCTAACTTTCGCAAATTCAAATCAAACTGAAACGACCTACGGACCTCCAAAGTGATATCCGGAAAAGCTCATATGTCCCGTATCACCATGCGGAGCTATCGGAACCGTCAAAACTCCATTCCGGAGTCGTCTACACAATAGTCAAACTCTGGTCAACTCTTTCAACTTAAGCTTCCATGTTTGGGACTAAGTAACCCATTTCACTCTTAAACTCACCCGAAACCAAAATCAACCACTCCGATAAGTCACCTAACCACAATATAATGTATAGGAGGCAATAAATAGGGGAACAGGTCTAAAATACTCAAAATGATCTGCCGGATCGTTACATCCTCCCACTCTTAAAACAAATTTTCATCCTCGAACGAGTATAGAGACATACCTGAAGTGGTGAAAAGATGAGGATAACGACCACAAATGTCCTGCTTGGTCTCCCAAGTTGCCTCCTCGACTGGTTGACCTCTCCACTAAACCTTTACTGAAGCAATGCTCTTTGACCTCAACATTCGGACCTGTGTGTCCAAGATGGCCATAGGTGCCTCAACATAAGACAAATCCTTGTCCTATTGGACTAAGCTAATATCTAACGCATGGGACAGATCACTATGATACTTCCAAAGCATAGAAACATGGAATACCGGGTGAACTACAAATAGAATAGGCGGCAATGCAAGCTTATAGGGCACCTCACTTATCCTGTAAAAAATCTCAAAAGGTCCAATATACCTAGGGCTCAACTTGCCCTTCTTCCTGAACCTCATAACACCCTTTGTTGGCGAAACGCGGAGCAAGACCCACTCTCCAACCATAAATGCAACATCACATATCTTTCAATCTATATAACACTTCTGTCTAGATTGGGCTGTACGAAGCAGATCCTGGATCAACTTGACCTTATTCAAGGCATCTCAAATGAAATCCATTCCTAATAACATAGCCCCCCCCCCTCCTCTCAAACCAACCAATTGGGGAATGACGCTGTCCCCCTATAGGGCCTCATAAGGAGCCATCTGAATACTCCATTGGTAGCTCTTATTGTAGGCAAAATCCGCAAGCGGCAAGAGTTGATCCTAAGAACGCCTAAACTCCATAACACATGCACGAAGAATATTCTCCAATATTTGAATTTTGCGCTCGGATTGTCCGTCCGTTTAGGGACGGAATGTTGTACCCAACTCAACCTGTGTGCCTAAATCACATTGTACGGCTCTCTAGAAGCACGATGTAAAATATGTTCCCCAGTCAGAGATGATGGATACCGGCACACCGGCACACCATGAAGTCGAACAATCAAGCAGAGATAGACCTGAGCCTGCTGCTCTAAAGAATAGGTAGTCACCACCAGAATGAAATCAGCCGGCTTGGTCAACCTGTCCACTAAACCCCATACACCGTAAAGTTTCTTCTGAGTCCGTGGAAGTCCAACAATGAAGTCCATGGTAACACGCTCCCATTTCCACTCTAGAATCTCAAGCCTCTGAAGCAACCACCTAGTCGGTGATGTTCATACTTCACCTGCTAACGATTTAGGCACCAAGATACATACTCCACTATGTATTTCTTCATTCTCCTCCACCAATAGTGTTGCCTCAAATCCTGATAAATCATAGCGGCAGACGGATGAATAGAGTACCGCGAATTATGGGCCTCCTGAAAAATAAACTCACATAACCCATCCATATTAGGTGCCATAATCGGCCCTGCATCTGCAACACACCGTCATCTCTGCTAGAAACCTCTTTGGCATCACCGTGTTGTACTGTGTCCTTAAGGACAAGCAAATATGGGTCATCATATTGATGCTCTCTAATGGAATCATATAAACAATACTAAGAAACTACGCAAGCCAGAACCTGACTGGGCTAATCCAATCTAACAAACTGGTCGGCTAAGGCCTGAAAATTAAATGCTAATGGCCTCTCTGCTGCCGATAGATACGCTAAATTGCCCAAGCTCTCTGCCTTTTGATTCAAGGCATCGTCCACCACATTGGCTTTCCCGGGATGATGTATAATAGCGATATCATAGTCTTTAAGCAACTCTTACCATCTTGCTACTGCAAGTTAAGATCCTTCTGTTTGAACAAATGTTGTAGACTCTGGTGGTCGGTATAGACCTCACATGGGACACCATACAAAAAGTGTCACCAAATATTCAAGGCATGAACAATAGATGCTAATTCCAAGCCGTGGACAGGATAATACTTCTCATGAATCTTCAGTTGTCACGACGCGTATGCAATCACCCTACCGTCTTGCATCAACACCGCTCCAAAGCTGACACATGACGTATCACTAGACATAGTGTAAGACCCCAAACCCGTAGGCAACACCAATACGGGGTTGTAGTCAAAGCAGTCTTGAGCTTTTGAAAACACTCCTCGGACCATCTAAAAGGAGAACCCTTCTAGGTCAATGTGCTCATAGGTGCAGCAACAGGTGAAAAACCCTCTATGAAACGACGGTAATACCTGGCCACACTAAGAAACTTTCGGATCTCGAAAGCTGAAGATGGTCTGGACCAACTTTGCACTACTTTAATCTTATTTGGATCTACCTTGACCCCTCACTCGACACCGCATGACCAAAAACACCACTGAATCAAGCCAGAATTCACACTTTGAAAATTTTGCATATAACTTCTTTTCTCTCAAGGTTTGGAGCACAATCCTTAAATGATGCTCATGATCCTCCCGATTGCAGGAGTACACCAAGATTTCATCAATAAACACAACGATGAATGAATAAAGATAGGGATGAAATACACTGTTCATCCGGATCCCGAACCTTCAGCTGATGATACCCTGACCGCAAATCAATCTTTGAGAACACTCTGTCACCTTGTAGCTGATCAAATAAGTGATCAATGCGTGGTAATGGTTACATGTTTTTCACTATGACCTTATTTAACTGCCTATAAACAATACACATGCGCATAGAACCATCCTTCTTCTTTACAAAAACAATTGGATAACCCCAATGTGACACACTAGGCCAAATGAAACCCTGGTCAAGCAACTCTTATAACCTCTCCTTTAACTCCTTCAACTCCATTGGGGCCATACGGTATGGTGGCATAGAAATGGGTTGAGTTCCCAGCAACAAGTCAATACCAAATTCAATATCCCTATCGGACGACGTTACCAAAAGATATGCTAGAAATACATCTGGGTAGTCTCTCACTACCGCAACTGACTCAACGGTAGGAGTATCAACACTGATATCTCTCACAAAGGCTAGATATGCATCACACCTCTTCCCAACCATCCGTTGTGCCTTAAGGGAAGACACAACCCTGCTAGGAACATAATTCAAAGTACCCTTCCACTTTAATTGCGGTCAGCCTGGCATAGCCAAAGTCATCGTCTTGGCGTGACAATCAAGAATATCATTATAGTGTGACAAGTAGTCCATGCACAAGGTACCATCAAAGTCTACCATACTGAGCAATAATAGATCAACTCTGGTATCGAAACCAACAATAACAACTAAACACGACCGTAGACACTGTCAACAATAATAGAATCTCCTACAAGCGTGGACACATAAACATGAGAACTCAAAGAATCACGATGATATACCTAAATACGGAGCAAAGTAAGATGATACATATGAATAGATGGAGCATGGATAAAATAAGATTAATGCATCTCTATGACAAATCAAAACAATATCTCTGATAGCTACATCTGATGCTACCGTCTCTATCCTATCCAAAAAAGCATAAAATCTGGCATGGCCTCCCCCTACCCGCTTGACCTCTACCCCTAGTCGGGTATGTAGGTGGAGCGTTGCTGGAAATGGGAGCAATAACCACAGCCTGAGAAGTCTGGGGACCCTGTAGAATACATGGAGCTTGAGTAGTAGGTAGAGGTGCAACCCTCTTGAGTTTGGGTCAGCCCCTCACCATATGACGAGTATCATCACACTCAAAACGCACTCTCGGAGGACGTGGATGCTGAAACTGGCTCGAGTCTGGTTAATTGGGCTGACCACTGAATGTAGCTCTTGCAGAAGATAGATTAGACTGTGGAAGTTCATAATGGGCAACCTGAGACCTGGGAGTAGCCGAAGTACCACTAGAAGCTGCAAGTGCTGAATGAACTAGACGACTCACATAGCCTCTACCATGTCGGGCTGCAACTATGGCACGGGCACCACTATATCCACTAGAATCTCAAGGCCTCTTGGCCTCCATGTCCTCTCTCTCCCGATCCCGCATACCCTCCAATCTCCGTGTGATCTCTACCACCTGCTGATATGTAGTATTTGTATCCAACTCTCGAGCCATACTGAATCTAATACAATAGTGGAGCCCCTTAATAAATTGATGGACTCACTCTCTGGCTGTAGAAACCAAGGTAGGTGCATGTGTGGACAACTTGCTGAATCTGACAACATACTTTAACATGGTCATAGTACCCTGGTGTAGTTACTCAAAATCCGCATGCCATGCATCCTAAAGGCTCTAGGGAAAAAACTCTCTTACGAACATCTCTAAAATTTGAGCCCATATGAGTAAAGCTTCCTCGATTGTGCTACACTCCTCATAAGCCCGCGACCACTAATACACTGGTCCCGACAACTGAAATGTAGTAAAGAAACCCGCTCATCTCTAGTATACCCATAGTGCGGAGAATACAATGGCACTTCTCTAGAAAACCCTGTCTATCCTCTGTAGCTAGGCCGCTGAAAGTAGGAGGGTGGTACTTCTTGTATCTCTCATGTCTAAACTGCTCCTCCTCAGATGTTGTTTCCCTAAGCTTGGGCTGAACTGGAACAATCAGTTGCACTAGTATAACCTCTAGGACCTAGTCAAGATATACCCGCTACTATGGGGTACCGGCCATGGGAGTCTAAGATCCTCCCCCAGCCTGAGCTAGAGAACCAAACATGCTCAAGAACTGTGCGAGGGTCTTCTGAAGTGTAGGATAGAAACAGGCGCCTCAGGTGCTTGCCCCCAATTGGAGCTACCAGTGGCTCCTCTATCACAGCTCGGACAGGTGCTCTGGCTGCACCACGTGCCCCTCCTCGGTCTCCGCCCCGGCCTTTGCCCCGGCCTTTCATGACTCTAGTAGGGGGTGCGGATTTCTGATCGTCAGATCAAGCGATGTGTGTCCTCACAATCTGTGTGAGAATAGAAAGACAAAGATTTAGAATTTCGAAGTCAAAAATTCGCATGATATGGAATCAAAGAGGTGAAGTTTCCTAACAGATCCATAGCCTCTCGAAGATAAGTACAGACATCTCGGTACCGATCCACAAGACTCTACTAAACTTGATGTTGAATCGTAACACCCATTAACCTAGAGCTTTGATACCAACTTGTCATGACCACAATCTCCCTCCGTAGATGTCACGATGGAACCTAGTCTCTAAGACTTGGTAAACCTAACATACATGAAGAATTAACGGAAATAATAATAAAACTTCCAATTTAAACCAATAGTTATCATAAAAGGACTCTATAATACAACTGAAAGTAACTACCAAAATCTAGTGAGACCAAGTCATAAGACCTACACGAGTATTCTGAAACATACCTAATACATATGTATCTAATAGGAGTATGCAATAGAAACCAATATAGAGAGTGACTCCGAGGCATGCGAACGCCGGCAAGTATAACTTGAAGTCTCTGATCCATGCTCAACATACGGATACCTAGGTAGGTTCTTCATACCTGGATCTGCACAAAAAGATATGCAGAAGTGTAGTATGAGTACACCGCAATGGTACCCAGTAAGTATCAAGCCTAATAGTGGAAATAATGGAAATGATACAATGAAGAAATACAACAAGAATAGTTACACTGAAGTTAAGGCAATAAAGACATCACATGAGAAACACATAATAAGAATGCCAAGGAAATGATGCAGACGAAACAAAAATGTTGTAAATGAAAGATAACAACAAGAATCACTACCGAGGTACCGCCTCGTAGTCTCATTTCACAATCAAATCACAAGATTTCCTTACATCACCGCGGGAGACTTACATTTTGTACTTATTTTCCCGAAATAACTACCTGCGTTTAAGCCCACCTTATCACATTACGTGGCTTCAAGTAGTTCCCCTACTATCAACACGCATATCAATCCTACCTTATCTCACCGCATGCGTATCAAACCCTGTACTTATACCACCGCATGTGTATCAATATCACAACATATCAAAGATTGTACCTTAAGTGGCCAATACCATAACTTGCCAAAGAAGCATGGCTAAACCACGATATGTACAAGAGTCTCAACAATAGCAACAGAAAGTGAATAACTCAACAAGAATTGTATTTCAACAATTTACAAATTTGCCTCTATGTGATCACAACTTTTACAACTTCAACACTAAAACACAACAATAAGATGTTCCATGAAATAACAACTTCAAGTAAGGTAACTAAACAGTTAGGTATTTAACAAGGAAATGAGAAAAACAGTAAATTCAACTAACCATGTAAGGGAAAATATCAAGTAAGAGATGCTACAAGCATTAACAATTTCAAGTGAAGCATGTAAGAATAGATTAACGATGATTAATATAAGGAGTTATAACAACTCAATTAAAGGCATGAAAAAGAATCTACATAGCCTAATCGGTCATTTACCACATTTATCCCGTGTACCCACTCGTCACCTTGCGTACACGGCTTTAACTTACCACAGTTAACACAAGACAACATCAATCCTAAGGGGTAATTCCCCTACACAAATTTAGGCAAGACACATACCTCAAAACACGCTAACGCAATCCATAATAGGCCCTTTTCCATGAAAATCCAACTCCGAGCGGCTCGACTCTAGACAAAATAACTTTATACCATAAATATAATCCATAGGAATCTATTCTGGATAATGAAGTTACTATCTTTAAAGAAAAACAAAAATTCAACTCAAAAGTCAACCCCTGCCCTAATCTGAAACCGACCAAACTTACAAATTTTTATCATCCATTCAATAACGAGTCCAACCATACTAAAATTATTCAAATTTAACCTCAAATCGCCTTTCAAATCCTCAAAATAAAGCTTATGGAGTTTTCAAAAATTTTCCAACCCAAAACACTAATTAAATGGCAAAAACAATGATGGATTCATGTATAATAATCAAATCCGAGTTTAAATCACATACCCTAATCGACTCCTTGAAAACCTCTTCAAAAATTTCCAAAAATAGAGGTCTCTAGCTCAAAAGAGGAAAAATGAAACAAAGCCCTCGATTTGGAAATAATATACTGTTGCCTCGTTATTGCCTTACGTGATCGCGGACAAGCACTTGCGATCGTGGAGAACAAATCCTCCCATCTAACAAAACCTCATTCATGATCGTCTAAACTCAGTAGCTAATGTGGTGACCAGCCTTCCTCGTCTTACGCGATCACAATCCAGGCCACACGAATGCGAAGAACATCGCGTGCCACCTCGATGCCTATCCTTCCTTCTATGTGAACACGATCACATGCACGTGTTCGCAATGCAAAATATCCTCAACCATCGTAATCGCATCCCTGACTTTGCGAACCCGAAGAGTAAAACTCCATATATCCAGAGGACTCTACACGATCTCGGTAGAACCTTCACGAAAGCATAGAAGGAAACCAGAATAGAAAAACCATCAGTCTCAATTCAGGAACGAATGGGTCTAGACAAAAGTCCATTCCAGACTCGTCTACACAAAAGTCAAACGTCAGTCAACTCTTTCAACTTAAGCTTCCAACTTTGGAACTAAACCCTCCATATATATAAAATCTGCCCAGGGATTTCCGCATTTGCATAAAAAAATAGTGCACATGTGTTCTCGCATTTGCGAGAAGAATCTCGCATTTGCTACTTTCACTTACCTGACCTCCAACCGCATCTACGCAAAACTAATCATCATTTGTGACATCGTAGAAGCGCAAACACGTCTGCTGAAGCAGAAACCCACCTGGAGCCTCAATCAAGCATCTGCGATAACACATCCGCAGATGGAACCTCGCACCTGCGTTCCCTAAACCGCAGAAGAAGAACACATGACCATGAAACAACATCACAAAAGCGAATCAAATATTGCAGAAGCGGATCCACATCTATGCTCCAACATACACAGATGCGATACACCTGAACCAGGATTGCCTAACAACATGAAATGATTCAAAACTCATCGGAAGCTCAACACTCAGGAGACCAAGCATGATATGAGCAACTGTTATTCTCATATTTTCACCACTTCAGGTATGTCTCTATGCTCGTTCGAGGACGAACGATTATTTTAAGAGGGGAAGGATGTAACGACTTGGCAGGTCGTTTTGAGAGTATTAGAACCAATCCCCTATCTACTACTTCCTCTATTTTATTTTATTCATACGTGACTTGTCGGGTTAGTTGGATCAGGTCCGGAGGGATTTCACAGTGAATTGAGACACTTAGTCTCAAGGTTCTAAGGTTAAGTTTAAATGGTTGACCGGATGTTGACATATGGGTAAACGACTCCGGAATAGAGTTTTGATGGTTCTGTTAGCTCCATTGGGTGATTTTGGACTTAGGAGCATGTTCGGATTGTGATTTGGAGGTCTGTTATTGAATTAGGCTTGTAGTGTCAAAAGTTGGATGTTTGGGAAGTTTGACCAAGAGTGGACTTTTTGATATCGGGGCCGAATTCCAGTTCTAGAAGTTGGAGTAGGACAGTAATGTCAATTATGACTTGTGTGAAAAATTTAGGGTCAGTTGGACGTGATTTGATAGGTTTCGGCATCGGTTATAGATGTTTGAAATTTTAAAGTTCATTAAGCTTGAATTGTGTGTGATTCATGTTTTTGATGTTGTTTGATATGATTTGAAGGCTTGATTAAGTTCGTATCGTGTTTTAGTACTTGTTGCTATATATGGTTGAGATCCCGGGGGCTAGGGGTGGATTTCGGGTGGTTAACGGATTATATTTGGAGCTGAGTGAATTGCTGAAGTTGGGCATCAGCTGATGTAATCGCACCTGTGGAGTTCCCATTACTGGTGAAATCTCGTAGAAGCGAGCTATAGGACACATGTACGGTCTTGAAGGAAATGGCTTGTGATAGCTAAAGCAATGTGAAGACAGCGAGAGTGGAGTCGTTTCTGCGGAAGATAGAGCGCAGAAATGGAAAGGCCAGGGAGGCCTGTTGATCGTAGAAGTGGAAGGTTCTCTGCAGAAGGAGGCGCACAGGTGCGACCCTTAGCTCGCCGAAGCGGCTTCTGTGGACTTAAGTGAAGTCCACACTTGTGATGGTGTTTTGCAGGTGCAGAGACGTAGATGCGGAGAAGCCCTCGCAGAAGTGAAATCGCTGGGCAGAAAACGGGCAAATTCGAGAGTTTGATCTCATTTTCATTTTAGGGCTTTGAGAGCACAGATTGAGGCAAAAATTTGATGGATTTTTAGAGGTAAGATTTGGGTAAGGATTCTTGACTTGTTTGTTTTTATTAATATCCACTAATCCATCGTTAATTTTATCATTTACTTAAGGATTTGGGTTGAGAAATTTGGGGAAAAAGTTTGAAAGTTATTTAACAGAATTTTGGGGTTTTGGTTGAGTTTTTTGTATTGGATTTGAGTAATTTTGGTATGGCTGAACTCGTGGTTGAATGAGTATTCATATTTTGTGACTTTTCACCGATTCCGAGACGTGGGTCCGAGATGACATTTTCGGGTGATTTTCTAATTTCTTGTTAAAGTCTTGATTTGATTAATTAGATGATTTTCTTATAAATATATTTATAGTATGTAATTGTTTTTTTCTAGATTTGGGGCATTCAGAATCGGAAAGTCGAGGAAAAGGAATTCTTATTGTCTGTTTGATCTTGGCTTGAGGTAAGTGACTTGCCTAACCTTGTGTGGGGAAATCCCCTTAGGATTTGGTACTGTTGTGACAATTAGGTGATATGTGAGTGATGTGTATGCGAGATGACGAGTGCGTACACTGGCTAATTGTTGAAAATCCATTTTTTACTGAGCAGTAGTATGTTATATCTTAAATGAGTTATCCCAGCATGTGTAGTTATCATGTTTATCCTAATATCGCATGTCTACGTGTCTTAAATGCTTTTATGAAATCTATGCAACATGCTTAGTTGAATTCCTATTTTTCCTTGATTTTGTATTGTAACGATCCGGTTGGTCGTTCCGAGAGTTTAGCTCCGTTCCCCCCCGTTTCTGCTTCATTTTATGTGGTTCAGCTTTATTTATGTGTGTTGGATCGGTTGGTTCGGGTTTAGAGTGGTCATGGTGAGAATTGAGGCATTTAGTCTCTCAAGGTAGCCTAATAGTTCAGAAAGTCAACTGAGAGTTGACTTATTGGTGAACGACCTCGGAATGCGTATTTTATGGCTCTGATGGTTTTGTTAGGTGAACTGGGACTTAGGAGTGTGTTCGGAATGGAGTTTTGATGTCCGGTGTAGAATTAGGCTTTAATTGGCGAAAGTTAATTTTTGGTGATTTCCGATCGGCAGTGGAAAATAGGCTATCAGAGTCGGAATGGAATTCCGAAAGTTGAAAAAGGTCTCTAATGTCATTTTGGGTATGTGTGCAAAATTTCAGGTCAATCAGAGGTGTTTTGGTTGGTTTTAGCGTCGTTGGCAAAATTTGGAAGTTTCAAAGTTCATAGGCTTGAATTTGATGTAATTTTTATATTTTCATGTTTTTTTTGGTGTTCAAAGGCTCGAGTAAGTTTGAATAATGCTATGGGGTGTGTTGGTATGTTTTGTAGGGGCCCCGAGGGGCTCGGGATTGATTTCGGATGGTTGGCGGAGTTTCGAACTTGGAAAATTGCAGCAAATGGCTAGTGGTGTAAGTTTCTGGTGTTGGCCGCACCTGCGGAAAGGTAGCCTCAGGTGCGATGTCACAGGTGCAAAAGGCCATGCGCAGGTGCGAAAGGAGGCTAGGCAAGGGAAATCCGTAGGTGCGAAAAGATGGCCGCACCTGCGAAACCGCAGGTGCGGAAAGTGGCCGCAGGTGCGAGAATTGTTCCGTTAGTGGAATTGCGCAGGTGTGCACCTGGGACCACAGCTGCGAGTCCGCAGGTGCGATTAAGTGTACGCAGGTGCGGAATTTGCTAGTTAGAACAGTATAAAAGAGGCCTCCGCGAAATTTTAGTTATTTCACCATTTTTTCATGCGGTTGAAGCTCAATTGAGGGCAATTTGAAGAGAGAATTCATGGGTCTTCAGTGGAGGTAAGTTCCCGGGTTATTGAAGTCGTTTCCATGCTAATTTGTTCGGATTAGGCTTGTAAATTGAAGGATTTAAGTAAGAAAAAGTTGGGGAAATGGGAGGAAAGATTTGGGAATTTCTTTTGGCAATTTTAGTAGGCAAGTGTGGTCTGACTTTGATGTTCTTGGTATGTACGGACTCATGGGAGGATAAGGGTTCTTGTGATGTAAATTTTATCGGATTTCGAGACGTGGGCCCGGGGCTCAAGTTTGGCCGAATTTCGAGATTATTGTATAATTTGATAGTTTTCGATTGGGTTGTGTTACTTCAGTATATATTGATGATGTTGAACTGGTTTTGGCTAAATTCGGAGCAATCGGGGGCCAATTTGAGGGGCAAGAGTATAGCGGACTAGTGTTGTGGCCTGGTAGAGGTAAGTAATGGTTATAAATCTTGTTCTGAGGGTATGAAATCCCGGAATACATATTTCTCACTGATTTTATAATGGCGCACATGTCGGATGACGAGTATGTGGCGCGCACTGATTTTTGGATTGGACTAGGTCCTCTCCGCAGGCGACTAATGAGTTGCATATTTTACTCAAAACCTTATGTTAAATTATGTTCTAAGATTGTTGAAATATTTGGGCTATAAGCCGTGTTTGGGGCATCGTGCCGATCTGTTTAGACCCCTTGAGGGCTTTTTACTGCTGTTTTCCTCACTATTTAGTCATTATTTCACTCAACCACATTGTGGTTACTATTTTCGAAACTCAGCATGATTTACACTACTTTGAGATTTTACAAAAATGATGATGTTTGGGTCGAGTACCCTGTTTTACTGATTTACTCGAGGGGCTTTTTGAGTGGTTCTGCTGAGTGAGGCCGAGGGCCTGATTGTGAGGATATGATACGCCACGAGGTGGATTGATTTTAGCGCTTGGGCTGAAGGAGCCCCTCCGGACANGGCTGATTATGATACATGTTTTGCCCGAGGGGCTACTTATGATTTTACTACTTTCACTCTGAGCTTATGAAATATGTTTTGCCCGAGGGGCCTCTATATGATTCATTTCATTTTCATACTAAATCTTTCAGTTTGAAGTTGTTGAAAATATATATTCTTCAAAGGATTTTTCTGAAGTTCGTTTTAAGGCATGATGATTACATATATCTTTGCTATATTGTTGGAAAGAAAGGTTGTGCATCTTGTGAATTGATGACATTGATTTTATGTGTTTCTTGCTGCTCAGACCTGATTTATTTTCATTACTACTGAGTTGGTGTACTGACATTACTCTCTGCACCTTGTGTGCAGATCCAGGTGTTAGGGCAGGGTGAGATGTCTATCTATTCCAGAGATTCTCGGAGGTTTGCAAGGTAGCTGCATGCGTCTGCAGTCCTGCTCCCTCTCCTGCATACTATTATAGAATTTATTTTCGTTTGAGTTGTATATTTTATGTAGATGCTCATGACCAGTGACTCCGGGTTCTGGCGGGGGTTGTATTTAATATTCAGTATAGCTTTAACTATTTTATACATGTTTAAAGGAGACCTGTTGGTTGATTTCCCAATGCACACGCAAGTGTACGTGGTCGACAAGTAATATAGGAA